>OY829914.1:31145911-31359502 GCA_963691935.1 Nephrotoma guestfalica | reverse complement strand
CCGGCTAATTATCGAGGCTGTGAGATTGCTAAACAGTTACAAAAATTAAGAGTTACAGCAAGGAATCAACCGCAAAATCACGAAAATCGAAGGGTTCAAATATGAAATCAAATGGGTCAAAACCCAGGTAATAAAAGGTTTGGGTTCAACCAAAATATGGGCTCTGAAATTAACCAAATTATGGAAAACATTATGAACAGCATTGCAGGTATTACAAAGCGGCTAGATGACCAAAGTAATCTGAACAACATGATACTTGATCAACTGAAGAAAAGGCAACTCCGTCAACGCAGTCCAACAAAAAAATTTAAGTCAGAACACAACTTTCAAAATAACAATCTGGAATGCGAATGACATTATGCAACATATTCCAGAACTAGAAATATTTTTAAATTCAGAAAAAATCGACATTTTCTTAATATCTGAAAGCCATCTAGTTAAATCGTTTGTTAAAATACGGGGTTATAACTTATATCACTCCATTCACCGGTGGAAAGAGCACGAGGTGGTTCGGCATTACTAATAAAAGACAATATAAAACACCATTTAGAATCAAATATCGAAGAAGAAGCAATGCAAGTCACTACTGTAAGGATCCAAATTAAACACAGACAGCTTACTGTCTCTGCAATATATTGTCCTCCCCGGCATAACTTGAAAAGGGAGGACTACCTTAAATCGCTTGGACGTGATTTTATTATTGGAGATGACTTTAATGCAAAAAACACCAATTGGGGATCTAGACTTACGACGTCAAAAGGTAAAGAATTGCTTCAAGCAAGGGCAGACATCAAAATGTGAATTTTACTCTGGTGGTTCCCCAACATACTAGCCCAGTGATGGAACGAAGATACCTGACCTAATAGACTTTTATGTAGCAAGAGGTATATCCCAGAACTGCGCATTCAAATTGAAAATAGTAATTCTCTAGTATCGGATCATTCCCCGGTTATCATGACAGTCAGTGAAATGGTAATTCAAAGAGAGAGTGAACCCAGATTAACAAATCCAAAAACAAACTGGGATCTCTTTCGTGAAGTATTGGAGGAAAAAATCAATCTTCAGGTACCGATAAGAAATCCCCACCAGTTGGGAGATGAATTAGAACAACTCAATGAAGCAATTCACTATGCTGCTTTGGCAAGTACCCCCATTATAAAAAATAAGAAGAAGCTTAACACATCCTACGCAATGGAAGCTAGAGAGTTGGTAAGAGAAAAACGACGGGCATGTAAAACCTGGCAAATAACTAGAACACCGGAGAACTAAACAATTCTTAACAATTTAGATAACAGTCTCAAATCTCTTCTTATAAAGAAGTTAAAAATGTATCAATCAACAGATATCTTGTTAGTTTTACCGATGAAAAAAATTCTTATTATTCACTGTGGAAGGCGACGAAGTGACTCAAAAGACCCAAAATGCAAGTGCCTCCACTTGAGGTCCTAAAGAGATGGCTGGTCTGTACCAAGGACTACCAAGGCAAACGGCCAATGAAAATATAATGTCAATCTACAAGCTAGATGATTTTGATCACGCCCAGTAACTCTCAAAGAATTAAAAGAAGAAGTAAAAAGCAACATGAATGTTAAAAAAGCACCAGGATATGACTTGATTATTTGCCAAATAATCAAGGCTCCACCAGGTAAAGGATTTTGTAAGTTATTACACATAATCAAGGCAAGCTTTCGGTTAAAATATGTTCCGTGGCAATGGATAGTAGAAGAAGTAATCATGATAGCAAAACCTAGGCCAATTGCATTGCTGCCAATTATATCAAATCTCTGTGAAAAATTATTAATAAAGACTTAAACCAATAATTGAGGACCGACAACTAATTCCTCCACATTAATTTGGATGCAGAAGAGCACTCCACGAACAGGTGCATAGAATCACCAACATTATTGAAAGAACGGTTTACGTTCCGTTTCCGTTAAAGGATGCTCGAGCATATTTCTGGACGTCGCCCAAACATTCGAAAAAGTCTTGCACAATGGACTGGAATTCAAGCTGCATAGAGATCTGGCGAGGCAATTCTATGTCATACTAAGATCTTATTTATCCAATAGACATTTTCGTGTGAAATATGAGGATGAATACTCCGAACTAAAGAACATCTCTGCCGGTGTCCCACAGGGGAGTGTCTTAGGACCAATCCTGTATTTATTATATACAAGGGATATTCCAACAACAGATGAAGGAACCATAGCCACCTTTGCAGATGGCACAGCAATCATGGCGCTTGGAAGTAATGTCGCTGATGCTACGAGCAAACTTCAGAAGATTACCAATGAGGTTTGTAACTGGACTAAGCGCTGGAGAATCAAGCTTAATGAGACGAAATTCACGCATATTAACTTTACAAGGGTTTCCATATCTACCGATAGTAATTAACTCACGACCGGTGCCATATGCAAACAAAGCTAAATATCTGGGCATGACTCTCGATGCCAAGCTCAAGTGGAGAGAGCACGTCAAAAAGAAAAAAAAAGAACTTAATATTAAGTTCAGAAAAATGTATTGGCTCATAGGTAGAGGCTCTGAGCTTACAATATACAACAAGCTGCTGCTATATCGGCAAATACTGAAGCCGATATGGGCCTACGGTATTTAACTCTAGGGATGTTTCCTAAGCAAACAAATGCCAAAATGATACAAACGTTTTAAAACAAGGTTCTCCGTAGCTTCGTAAATGCTCCGTGGTACACAAGAAATGAAGACCTTCACAGGGACTTACAGATGGAAAACATCAAAGATGAAATAAAAAAGCACGCCACCGCTCAAAGAATGAGGCCACTTGACCTAGAAAAATATTAATTAATTTTCGAACTAACCATGGGGTATCACCCCAACAAATAAGAATTGTGTAAGAAATATAAAATTTGTAAACATTTGAAAGGAAATAAAAGTTTGTCCATACTAGTGGCTGATTATTGTTTGGCGTGTTTCATTTGTCTTAATATTTGCTTTTAGCGGTTTTAGTTCATCTGCCAATTGTTTTATCATAGCCATCTGCGTTTGGAGAAAGTTCATTAGCGCTTTCATGTCCGCCATTTTTTGGTGCGCTAATTATTTTTTTCACACCTGATACCGCGTTTCACTGTTGTGATCAATAAGAGATATTGGATGAAAGTAAACAGATTTTAATTCTCTGGACGGTTTGTAACTAAAGCAGCATCTTAAACATAATAAATTGAATTTCTATTACAGACTGTACGTAATTTTACATTAAACCAAATAATTATTAATTCATTAACACTATAATGTAGTACGCACACACACACACACATACACACACACAATTACTTGATATTATCATGTATATAAAACCAAAATTAAAAAGTTTTGAGTGCTATTACTAAGTATTTATGTGGGTAGGTGTACGAACGTTGTACAGGTACTCGTTGTTTCTGGCAGTTAATAAAATTATGTAAATTTTTTTATAATTTCCATTACAATTTAAATTAAAATTATATTTATTATGCAAAGTAGATTATTAATTAATAGAATTACAACAAAAACCATTAAACTGTGTTATATTCTAACCTTTTTAATGGAAAACTATAAAACAAACGAACGAAAGGTTAAATGTAGAAGAAAATCATAAATACACGAGTAAACTACTTTATTATGGAATAGTAGAAGTAAAGTAGAAAAAAGGTTTTCCCCATCATCGCATATTATACCTCTATTAGGTATGTATATGTAGGTACACCAAATTACCAACAATGTCGTTAATGGCAAAACTATATTTATACAAATAACAACAAAAACATTAAAACAATGCACGTTAATGTTATTAAACAAGAAAACAAAACATCGTAAAACATGGAAAATTATTTATGTTACTTGTATTGCTTGCTGTATATATACAGTACTCCATGGCATAGTTAAAAATTATGTACGTACACATTAAAACTACAGGGTGGCTGAGACCAAGTGTTACCAAATGAAAACGATGTAATTTTTTTAATTTTGATTATTTTTTATTGAAATTTCGTGGAATATGTTGAAAACATATTACATTTTATGAAAAACATGTTACTGCTCGATATGACCTCCTTTGGCTCGGATTATTTGATTCAGTCTTCCATAGAAAGCATTGCATGCTGACCGAACGTGAGCTTGCGGAATTTTATTCCCGAACCAGAGCTGACTTCAATGCATCAACACTTTCGTATTTTTTAGTGGACATCTTACTCTCCAAAATGGACCTTATGGAGAAATCCATGGGAATCAAGTCTGGTGAATATGGTGGTCAATCTTTCGACGAAATCAGCCGCGGAACGCAATTTTGTAAAAATTGCTGTGTCGCTCGAGCTTTGTGTGACGGTGCCGAGTCCTTTTGGAATGTCCAACGGTTCGTACCAAAGTGTTTACGTACCCAAGGTAGCAAAGCATCGTTTAGGATCTTTTGGCGGTACACCTCTTGGTTTACCTTGACCTTATGTTCGATGAAAACCAGAGGAGTGCATCCATCTGCAGTCACTGCAGCCCAAACCATAACATAAGCTGGTGATTACTTGCGCATGTCAACTCTTGTGTCCAAATTATCGTTGGACTTGTGCTCTAACTAAACACGATCATTTTGTTTATTCACATACTGTTCTGAATCTCATCACGTTCGGCCAAGGCCTTCAATGCTCGTGTTCTTTCAAGCCTAACTTTTTGTTGTGCCTTCGTAAGATCTTGAACTTTTTGTATCTTGTTTCAAGTGTAGTTCATTTTTCAATGTGGTTTGAATGCTGTATCGTGAAACATGTAGACGTGCGGCTAATTGATTGGCACTTTGACGAGGATTTCGTTGGATTCGTTGCTGTCTTTTTAGGACCGCCTCTGTTGCGTTTAGCGATGCTACCAGTTTCGTTGTATCGAGTTATTGTTCGATACACAAACATTTTATTCACATTCAAATGCTGGAGCTGACGAACTATTGCTGTTTGTGAATTTCCACCCAACTACAGTGCAATTACACTATTACGTTTGAATTCCATTACGATTTTTTTATGAAGATATTAATTTAGAACAATTATTTGTTGTCCACATGTAAACAACTAACCAAACTTCAATCTGTCAAAAAATTGACGCGCGAAAATGACAACTACACAAATGACAGCAGAGTGAAGTCAGTAATATTTGGTCTCAGCCACCCTGTATGTATACCTACCTAGTATTCATGTACATACACAATGATAAGTTTTTATATGTTTTATGTATCTGAAAAATAGTTTTTATGTTTAATGTTTATTATGCATATCGAAATATTTTTTTTTTCTAGTTTAGTTTATTTCACATTGTTGGTACGTCGTTGTTGGTTTCTTGCATAGTTTTTGAAAAATTAAAATTATTTTTAATTCCATGCTATTTTACTTTTAAATAATGATAGTTATTTCAAATAAAATCTTTAATTGTTTTTAAAAACTTTAAAATTGAATAATAAATTAGGTTTTTGTTTACTAAATACTGATGTAGTTTGTTATTCCTTTAATGTTGTTCATTTGATTTAATCAGGAAATGTTTTCTCTGTCTGTATAAATGCCCGCCAATTAGTTGAGTTTTATTATTTGTTTGGCCTAGTTCCTTTATCTAACTGTGATGAATATATTCCGGATATGGTAAGAGACAAACTGGATTACGTAGAGCATTAAAGTTCCCTAGGGGCTCGGAAAATCATGTTATAAAATGGTTTTTAGAACATAAACGAAAATTTTCAGTTTATCGATCTTTACATGAAATGGTAACCTACTATATGGTCAATTATAGACTAATTAAACAACCAAATAAGAAAACGGAAGGTCTAATCCTTTTTTTTCTACAACATTTTTTTCTATATCTCTAACTGAAACTACGCTAGAGCATGGACCCATCTTAACAACATAAATTTAGCGGTTCCTTACTACAATCAATGTCAACCGCTTGATCTCAAACTTGGAGGAGATTACAGCATTATCAAGGGTAACCATCGACAACCAATGGCACAAAACACAGAGTTCGGATGGATCAAATCGGCAACCTAAGTAAACGGTATGAAGTGACAACATTTATCAAAAGTGTAGCTACACAAATTAACAAAAAACAAAAATGTGGATTCACAATTTAACATAAAGTATAGAATTACATAAAAAATTATGGCAGGGTTGAATTTGTTATTTATCCCACTAAATCTAACTTAATCTTATCCGCGGCATATCACTGCGACCTTCGGGGAAACATCTACAAAACCCGGTCTACCCTTTTTACTTTATTATTTCCATTTACACTAAACAAAAAAAATTTGCCGAAGGTCGCAGTGATATGACGCGGATTATTTGTGGAGATTGATAACATTTCTAAAACGGTAGAAAAGACATTCCAATCAATGCTGATGGACGATATGCCGTAAAAATTCCATTTAAGGACAATCGTGCCATGATTGGAGAATCCCGAAGAAGTGCCTAAGCTATACTTCTGCAAAGAAAGATTCATAAAAGACACAATGAAGACCAAAAGATGAACCTATCGAAAATACGTACTACGTACCTCATTATGGTGTTATCAAACCAGACCGCACAACAACTAAGCCACGGGCGGATTTTGATGCATCAGCAAAAACAACTACTGGAATTTAATGAAACGACATTATGATGAAAGGCCCTAAATTACAAGAGGATTTAGCCGACATACTACTACGATGGCGAAAACGAAAGATTGACACCACAGCCGACATTGAGAAAATTTTGCTTCAAGTCTGGCTTAACACAGAAGATCAAGACTACAACCGTCAAATGTGGAGAAAGAAGTTGTCCGTGCTCAAAAAGACGTGTAGGCTAAAGGCTACAATATGTAGAACTACTGGCGTCAACTATATAGCAGTAAGACATTAATTCCGCTGGCCAGGGATGGATCCAGTACACATCCTTTAGCGGCGAAGCCATTAGAACATACTTCTTTATGGATGATCTACACACTCTGCTGGCTCCGCTGGCGCTACAAGAAATATAAAAGCTCACAGCACAAAGTGGATTTCATCTAAGATAATAGGCAACTCTTCCAAAATGTTTCAAATATTCCTGCTGAGCAATCAAATAAAGTTAAATGATTGCATCAAAACGTTCTGATGATTTGTTTGAACTACCAACCAGTCCACCAAACGCCCGCCTCTACCTGAGTCACCAAAACTCTTCGACCTCATATGATGGTTATCACCAATAACCATCATGGCCAAGATTATGATGTAGGATGTATGGAAAACTGGAATAAACTGTGATGAACACCTACCAGAAAACATAAGCACCAAATGGCAGAATTAAAAGGATAAGCTAAATGAAATATTAAATATTAAATATAAAAATTCTGAGATTGGGCAACATGACGATGCATCAGAGTATGCGTATGCTGCATTGGTATATACTCGTATATTGTAGGACAGTGGATGACCGGTGAAATAACAACCCAACTAATATTGTCCAAAATACGAGTTGTTCCAGTCAAAACAAAAATATAAATTCTTCGCCTCGAAACAAATACCATGAAGCTTGATAACGCTTGGTCAGAAACAACCTTAACACTATGTTGGACCAAAAGTAATCTAAGCCGCTTCAAAACATTTGTGGCAAATATAGCATTTTGACAATCAACAATATATTACCAACAACAAGGTGGCATCATAAACGCAATAAAAATCCAGCAGACACTGAATCGCGTAGAGTAACACCAAGAGAAGAGATTCATATCAACTTATGGTGGTATGAACCATCCGTCCTGAGAACTGTGCAACCCCAATGGAATACTGAGGAAGTTAATCAAGAGTTACCATTAATCTTACAACCGGTGCTAGACGAAAAAGTGTTAACAAGAACTGGTTGGCCGGGAAGAAATAACAATCATAAAATTAACCCAAGAACAGGTCTTCTGAAGAGAAACCACTTGCATAGCCAAGGATCGAAGGCTAAAGACAACGTGTTCACAGAGACAACCGAGTTTTTAATAATGTACTCAATGTCGTTTATGGACAGAATGATTAACATTGGTCCCAAATAATCCAGGGGAACGCCGTAAGTCGCGAAAAAAGAAGCAGATCTGGTTGATCTGAACTATACTTGATATCGACGATTTTTTATTCAAGACTTCACCCAGAGCAACAACTGTACTAAAAAGCCAACGGCTTTAAGTTTGAGCACAATGATGGCGCGGCCAACTCTACCGAACGGTATACTAACATCTGATGGATCAACATCGATCTCTTTCCCCGTTTCGATTGTGTTAAGAGCGAATGATGTGAATTCAACTGACACTGTTTATTGTACTGGATCAACCACTTAAAAAGCCTTGTTGTATATCAGAGAATGTTGGATATCATTCTCTCAAACAGCTTTTGAATGCAAGGCAATGGAATTATGAATGCATCTTCCCATATATTACAGAAAATTCCAAAAGTGTTGCAAACGGTTGAGGCAAATGGCCATCACTTTTTTTATATAACAACTGCAAACCGTCTGGACCGAACGAAAAATCGTTTCCAGCAGTTTTTTTCATTTTCCTAATAACTGTTTTAGAATCGAAATCAACCTTCAAATATTTAAAATAATTCACGTCAGGCTCATAACCATTATTAGAAAAAGCAATTTTGAAAAATTGTACAAACGTATTGTTGGGTCGTTAAAACGACGATCATCATATTTTAAAGTTCACACCCGTCCACCCACCCATTAAGAAATTGCCAAACCCGTTTAACGTTCGCAATGAGATCGGTTTGCATCAGGTTTACATAATCATATGTTGGCCAATCAATCTGCTTAATTTATTGTAAGCCATTTTTGGAGAGCACGAAGTTCGCTTTTTTACGATGGCGGTGATGATAAACTTGTTTTCTAGGAGGGAGGGGAGGGGGAGCGGTGTGATTTAAAATCAATAGAGTGCGTAAGTTGAAATGGCACAATATTTCCGATTCCAAGCGAGCATAGCCATTGATAGCAGAATGTGATTGACATCGATGGATGGTAGAGTAAATATTTGTATGGATTAGGTTAGTTTCTCTGGCGGAGCAAGAATTAGCATCAGACGAAAGAACCACATACATTGCTGATTTGGAATAAACCCAAGTTCAACATATTATCCATACATACAATTTTTTGGACTTCGTTGAGTTAGAGGATACGTAACGAATGCAATCCTTCGCATGTGTCCATAACAGGTCAGGCAGATTGAAGTCTCCTAGTACTAGAAATTCATCTTGTATTGGCGCAGTGAGGCAGATAGACTGAAAATGTCATTTCCCATGTCTTTTTTATCGTCAATTTTTACACGCAACTCTAGGAATGGAAAATTCAAAAAATTAAATTATTATTAAAATAAGCTGTGAAGTACTCAGTGCTGTGAAAGTCGCCATTTCAATTATTTTCGAAGTCAATTTCAATCATTTTTTCGATTTTTTCGTTTGATATTTTACAAACAACTCACAAGATTTAGTGAGGAATTTCCTTACATTTTGGTAATAAAATAATAAGCTGCTTAGTTTTTTGACACAGCCTTAAGGTTGTTGTGACGTTTATTCACGAACTCTTGTACAAAGCTAGAGTTCTGCTCGGTCTTCACTCAACAAATTTGGTTACGTCAAAATAATGTCGTGACAAAATTAAACGAGTGCAGACCGAGCATTAGGCCACGAGTCCGGAGATAGGAGTAATCTGAAGATGGATTTAGGAACCGTAATTTTTAAAGATTCTACTTTGTCATTTAAACAAGGGCTTGTGTAAGTTCGAGTTAACGTTGTGTATAACATTACGTTGATTTACGATGGTTTGTAATGGTTGTAGAAAACAAACAAACAGATTAATGAAGTAAACTATACAAAGTTAATGCCAAAACCTCAAACCATTTTAGTATTTTGAATGAAACCAACAACTTTTTATCTGCAAAATAATGTTATCGTAGTAATTTAACAAAATTTTAGAAACTTCTTAGACGGTTAATACATTTTGATATGAATTTTGAATTTTCTTTATATAAAGACTTTCCAAAATGTGTCATTTAATAAGATTATGGGGATGCGCTGGTTATACAAGCTCCTCGCGCTGCACCCTGGGTAACGCTAAAAGTATAACCCCGCGAGTACGGGCGCGGTAAAACCCTAGCTACTTGCCTTGAGCGTTAAATACCCACAAATCCTGATTCTATTTTCCATGTTAGGGGTGGCTTTCTTCAGCGTCCATTCCTCATTTTAGGGGTGGCTGTAAAAAACCTTGTAGTAGGTATAAAACGTGAATGAATCAACAACCGAAAACAACAGTTCTGTGCAGGGAATCGGATGCCCAGTACCGGCGGCTCTCGGAAGTGAGCAAGCGGGCTCTCAGTCGTCCATATCTAGTGATTCAACCCTTGCTTACCATATTCAGCTACAAGCAATATATCTGAACGGTGTGTCCGGTGAGTGGTCATCTAGTACGGCTGACGGAAGTACAAACAACTTTACGGAATTGAACAATCCTTTCTTACGGTGACAAGCTTATAAAACCGTCCGCCTCAAGTACTGTCACACGATCAATTTCAACTTCAATGTTGAATATGAATTCAGAAGTGGTAGATGACCCGATGAAAAAATTTCTAGAAAGGCACAGTAGCGACGCAAGCCTTAAAGAGACACTAAATGTACTGTACATATTACTATAAAACGGAAAAGGGATACCCCAAAAACGGAAAATTTCAAATTACCGCTATAAAATCGATTTGAAACGTTCAACGAAATGGATGTGGAAGAGAACCAAACTGTAAATGTAAATAATCAAGGACAGGCTAATCGAAAATACAAGCCAACTCCAATCTACTTATTATATCTACTATCTATCTTATCTACTTACTTGGCATGTTTGTATTCAAGTACATACCAAGGCCATCATAAAATATCATATCTGTATGTGGGACTTTTGACTTCTGTAGAACAAAATTTTTCATTGAAGTTTCGTGCAACACCTGTTGCAGATATTGCTTGTTATTCGTATGATCGAACCCAGGGACCGACCATTTGGCATTTTTGTATTAATTTACATGCCAAGGCCATCATAAAAACCCATGTCAATATGTGGTACTTTTGACTTTTGTCGAACAAAATTTTTAATTGAAGTTTCGTGCATCACTTGTTGCAGATGTTACTTCTTATTCATATGACCGAACCCAGGGACCGACCATTTGTCATTTTTGTATTAAAGTACGTACCAAGGTCATCATAAAAAACCATGTCTATTTCTGGGACTTTTGACTTCTGTAGAACAAAATTTTTCATTGAAGTTTCGTGCAACACCTGTTGCAGATATTGCTTGTTATTCATATGATCGAACCCAGGGACCAACCATTTGGCATTTTTGGTATTAAAGTACATACCAAGGCCATCATAAAATACCATGTCTGTATGTGGGACTTTTGACTTCTGTAAAACAAAATTTTTCATTGAAGTTTCGTGCAACACCTGTTGCAGATATTGCTTGTTATTCATATGACCGAACCCAGAGACCAACCATTTGGCATTTTTGTATTAAAGTACATACCAAGACCATCATAAAATACCATATCTGTATGTGGGACTTTTGACTTCTGTAGAACAAAATTTTTCATTGAAGTTCTGTGCAACACCTGTTGCAGATATTGCTTGTTATTCATATGACCGAACCCAGGGACCGACCATTTGGCATATTTGTATTAAAGTACATACCAAGGCCATCATAAAAACCCATGTCTATATGTGGTACTTTTGTCTTCTGTAGAACAATATGTTTCATTGAAGTTCTGTGCAACACCTGTTGCAGATATTGCTTGTTATTCATATGACCGAACGCAGGGACCGACCATTTGGCATTTTTGTATTAAAGTACATACCAAGGCCATCATAAAAACCCATGTTTATATGTGGGTCTTTTGACTTCTGTAGAACAAAATTTTTCATTGAAGTTTCGTGCAACACCTGTCGCAGATATTACTTGTTATTCATATGACCGATGCCAGGGACCGACCATTTGGCATTTTTGTATTAAAGTATATACCAAGACCATCATAAAAACCATGTCTATATATATGGGACTATTTACTTAATTAATTTTAATTACTAATTTATTTTAATCAAGCAACAATTGTTGCCAGTATTCCGCCCAAATATTTACTATTTGTATATTCGCACACATGTATAGTTTTCGTTATTTGGTAGAAATTTGACTTCGGTCTAACTTCACATGCATCAGTTGTGATTGTTAAGTTTTTTGAAATTTAAACAGGGATAACGGTGCGGTTTTACCAAAAATGTCCGGTAAATTTAGTTTTTAACTTTCAAAATCAAGTGCGTTGTATTCGAGACTTAATTATTTCGATTTCCTTTTCACCCAATGCAACATTTTAATTTACACAATTTGGTATCAGCTTTCGCCATATCTTATTTTATTTCTTGACTTTCACACCACTAGCACTAAAGTTCGCTGTATGACACTTTTTTCAAAGGTATCACACACCAAAATGCATTTTATAAATAGAAACCAATTGATGAATTATTTATAATTTATTTTATCAAGCACCTCGATCCAGCGACAGGATACGCTAAACACGCCATAAAAGTAACTTGCATGGAACGCTTTCGATTGTAATCAAATTGTCCATTGACGGTTTCATAATATGATACCCCGGTACATTTATGATTTATGCTTGTTTCGCACAGCTAATTATTAACTCTATTTTCGGCTAATTATTAACTTTAATCTCGGCTATCGCACCGTCCGAAGATAACCTGGATTGTCTTTTCTATAACGAAATGAATTATTTATTTTTGGGATCTTTTACCTAGAACACAATACTCATATGACAATATTTACCGTTGCATAATAACTTTGTGGTTAATGAAGCAAAATATTTACCACCCATTTGATATACATCTACATCCATATACATATAATATATCAACCCCAAATATAGTTGGGCAAAGTAATATACATTGGTTATTTAATGCCAATTATAATTAATATATTTCCACTTCGTTTGCACCTGTGATAAATATAATATCTATAGGTATATGTGAGTATACTGGTATTCAGCTAATTTGGCTTTTCCGGAGATAAATACTTTTTACAAGTACCTACCGTACAGATTATAAAGAAAACTTTTCTGAATATGTACCATCCATCTAAAGTTGTTAATCATATTTTAATTAAATTTTCAATAAAAGAAAAACCAAAACACACAGATACCTACAGCATGCCGATTTTCCACATATTAATTTAAAAATTTTCCCGAGACTTATTAAACAACAACAACAACAAAATTAAAATTAATAATTAAGAAAATACCTAAGTCGTCGTCATACACCAAGTTGATTTTAATTTACCTAAGGAAAATTTAATTATCCGCAGCATAACATTGTTAATCTACCTCGAATGATCTGATATCTACGTCTAGGTACACATATACATGCTCACATAAACAGGAATAAAAAAAAGTTTGAAATTGAAAAAGGAAATTTTTATGGGTTTGGCAAATTTGATGTACCCACCCACTGTATACTTAGAATGAAATGAAAATTTGGATAATTTACGTGCACATAGACGAGTTTATAAAGTTTCAACCCTTTATACGTATAAATATATAGGTATATATCTACTCTCAGTGTATGAGTGTTGATTTCTATTTCCCATTCAAAAACTTTATCATTTCATCACATTTTCTGTTGTTGAGTCTATAATATAAATTAAGGATTGGGGGATGAGGATATGGAAATCGGCACAGTAAATTTTTTATATTTTATTTTATTTTTGGTATCATGGGATGTCTAATATTTATTTACTCTCGGAAAAAAAAACAAACTTTTATATGTTGTTGCTGTTTGTGTTGGTTTATTGAAAATGAATGGCTGAATGATTTATGAAAATTGGTCTAACAGTAAATGGGATTTTCCAAAATAATAATTTAGTCGAGAGAATTTATTGTTCTGCCTAATTGCTATGTGCGTGCCCGTATATTGCCAATATATTTCTAATAGATGAATGTTCGATACTAAAAGCAGTTAATTATAGAACTCGAAATTTAAATTTAAATTATTACTAAAAACAAAAAACTACAAATTGATTTATACGATACTTTTATTAATTAATTTAATTAATGGTGCATATATACCATGTTCGAGCTATAAAAGCTATAAAGTTTAATTAAGGTGTATAGATGTCATGACAGTTAAGATAAAATTAAAATGAATACGATAGTAATTTGATTTTCACTCAACAGGTCAACAAGGTACCTCATCACGTTCAATTTGCCCAACATTACTATATGTATGTGTATATGAAATATATTACATACCAACAAGCATTTAGCTGATATTGACAAGACGACACATTGTCTCTTCCAACGACAAAAATAACCAACCAAGCTGCGAACTATATTCTCTATATTATACCAAACGACAATGTAATTCGATTAAAACCAAATAAATTTACGAAAAGTAATTTAAAATTAATTTAATTTAAGCGAACGTACAAACTAAAACTTGTTGTCTTCTTGCAAAATTGATAAAAATTTAAATTCGTGCAACAGACACAATGATATTACTCCATAAGACGAGGTAGGTGCATATCTACACATAAAAACCATGTAGAAGGAAAATTAAATCACGGTGGGTAGAAAAATCAATTTTACAATGTTCGCAAATGGTAAAAGCACATTACATAAAAATCTTAGATATAGAAAAAGGTTAATAATACAAGTTTTTTCGTTCTTTAGTCAGAAATGACAACAACAAAAAATGTATATAGGTACATAGAACATATACGAGGTTGACAACAACAACTCGTAATGCGGTTTAATCAAATTATACCTCTTGGTATCTTGATGTACTTCGAATAATAAAATTGTTGAAAATAGAAAGTTTCAGGTTGATGTATTTTAAAGATTGGCTTTTTAAATTAAATTTGACGTTGTTGGAATTGTGTTATGTTTTGTACCGAAAAGAGTGAGCGCGTTTTGATGGCCAGTAGACCATATAAAATAGTTGCACGCTTAGAAACGTGGATTGGCGTAAAACCGAACGCGTTCAATATATAAGCGAACATAAATATATTAAAATTTAATAAAAGAGCACAAATTATATTGTTTATAAAAGTTAGATTTAACGTTTATTTTGTGAAAAAAGGTCTTTTATATGTTAGAATATTATTAATTTTATTATACATAAATATTACATATAAAGCAAAGGATTCCTCACCTGATGCGACAAAGTCTCAAAATCGAATAGAATTTTTTTTACTTCATTAAAGGCCATATGACACTGGCTAGTTTCTCGCATTGTTTAAGTGATTAAAAATAAAACTGGAGTAGGCCAAGTAAAGTATATATGAAATATTCATGACAGCGAGTGAATACAATATAGAAAAAAATGCAGAGCAATTTTAGCAAAAACATTGCTAAACAACTTGACATGGAGAACATTTTTTTTTGACATTTCGTCATATTCTTTGTAAAATAAATATTTTAGTGTGGTGTTTATCGTAATGTCGAACCTATTACAAATTTTAGTGGCAACGTTCATATGTTACGTACAGCCGCTTATTTCAATATAAAGAGAGCCCAAAATAAAAAATAAAATAAAAAAATATTCTTCGAAATGGCTGTTACAACGTGAAAGTGAAGGATTCAGCAATAACTTATTAAAAGAAATAGAAGACGAAAATATAACCCTATACAGGAAGATTTATAGGAGTTTATTCCTTCTACACGCCAAATCGTAATTTAATATATCCCTTATTAATATGTGTAGGAAGACGTAGAACTTCTCACAATAATATGTGTAGTACTTTACACTATTTACTGACGTTTTGTATGTAAAGATTAAATATATTTAGCAGGAAAACATTTATTGAATTAAATCGAAATTTTTATTTAATTTTACAATAACTTTCACTATGTAATATATAGCACAACAATATTTAACTTTCTTTTTTAGTTAATTGTTTTACAATGAAAAAATAATGGAACATTATTTTTCACTACCTACCTTCACTACTACCTACGTAGGTAGATCGGGTTTTTTGTCTCTTCCATACTTTTAGAGAGTTCATTGAAATTTGGATAATTTCAAGTTTGTACACATCGCCACAGATTTTGAGGATGAAACCAGCGCAGTTTCAAGCAATTTTGGAGAGACAAATTTCAAGAATAGCATATCTCCAGCTGAGCGTTTACAAATAACTCTAACATATTTGGCCACTGGAATGGTAAAAGTAGTTTTTATTATATCATCTTATATTATTTTCTGGCTTTCTTTCCAGGAGAAACTCAAACATCAGTACGATGTACAACAGTCGACCATTTTCAAAATTTTGTAGGAGGCGACCCGATATTATATTCCGTATTAAACGAAGAGGTATTGAATTTTCCTCTAACTGCATCAGATTGGTTGAATATTTCGCAGGATTTTATCAACTGTGGAGATTTCCAATTGTATAGGCGCTAGATAGATAGTAAGAACTTAAAATTGACATGGTCAACATACATAGTCGTATTTCATGTAAATCAATTTTTTATTTGCAGGACAACATTGCAAAATAAAGTCTATGAAGGAATTTGGTTCCAATTACTGGTGCTACAAAGGGACCAATTCGTTTGTTTTGATGGCCATTGTCGACGCCCATTATAGGTTTATTTACGTTGATGTCGGTATCAATGGACGTATTGGTGATGCTGGCATTTGGTTACGATCTGACCTAAGGCGTGAAATGGAGGCGTAAAACGTGGTTATACCGGGACCCAACTACTTACCTGGAACCGAGATACTTTTACCATATATTCTGGTAAGCCATATTCTCAGAGGGATTTAATCAACAGTCAAATAAGATTTAATCATATGTCATCCAGAAATAGGCGAATAGTGGAAAATGCATTTGGGATTCTGGCTAACAGATTGCAAGTCTTATTTTCTCCTATTCATGGACCCCCAAGGGGGCTATCGAAGTTGTTTTGGCTTGCATATGTCTACACAATTATTTAAGGAACGACAATATTAAACATTCAAATAATATAGAAGTCATGACGGTTGAAGAAATAGACTCAATTAACAGTAACAATTTTGAAACAACCAGTCATACAATTGTTGGTGCACAAAAAAAACAGCCACAGAGATCAGGAAGCGGCTCGAGGCGTATTTTGAATAGAAACAAGAGTTAAATTTAATTTTTTATTAATTCGTTGTGAAAAATCGTTAAAATATAAATTATAAATATAAATGAAATTAAAAAATTAAATTATTTGTTTCTTTCTTATTTTTGGCAAGTGTTCGAAGGTCGTTGTTGGCTGTTTTTTTTGTTTGCTGGATTCTATTAATTTTGTTAAATTTATTACAAGAATCAGCAATCATTTCTTCTTTAGATTTTGAAGACGTTTTCTGCTTTTTAGTACGATGTAGCGGAGAAGATCTTGAAACTGTTGGCGTAGTTTTGCAGGAATTAGATGTTGGCGTCGAGATGTGGTATCTGCTACTGGTGCTTTGCTCATAAGGCGAAGTGTTCTCGCAAAACAGGTCAATTGAAGGAGGATGTTGATGGGGTTATTGATCTAATATATTCGAATGTCGCAGAATCATTCAAGAATTCGATATGTTCATATTGGGTACAATATAAATTTTGATTTTGATTGTTTGGGTCCTCTAAGATAGATTGTCGTGATAATTCCTAAAAGCAAAACCAAAATTATTCACGGATGTCATCGCTTGGCAAGTCTCTTTTAAAAATAATAATTTGTTATAAAATCTTCAATTTGACTCTTCTACATTTTCTGTTGCCGCCCACTTTTAGCACATTTTGTAATTTTTTGATATTCCGTCATGAACTAAATTTTGATGTAATTCCATGTTCTTACAACATCATCTTTGAAAAGTAAAAGGAGAAATATCATTTAAAGGCAAAATATACTTATAATCAAGTGTAAAATCTTACTATGTATAAAAAGTCCTTCGGATTTGAAAGACTCATTTAGCTACTTGATTAGTTTTGTTGAAAACAAATTTGCTTTTGTAACTTTTATCGTGCCGACCAAATGGCACAGTGGTTAAAGCTTTGGAGTTTGGATCGGGAGGTACCGGGTTTGAATCCCGATAGGGGCAGGATGCAAAGAGAATTTTCTTCAACAGATTACGATCTGTGATTAAATAGAACACATATATGGCCCCCTGTCGGAATGCAAGACTCATGGGCCGACCCATCTCCCATGCCAGTATAGGCTGGCTTTAAGCTATGCAGATGGTGATAAAATCGTTCCTATAACCGTACGTCCTCGAACTGGCCGACACTGGCGTAAAAGTAAGGACGGAAAAAGCAAACCGCGAAAAAGTTGGGAGAGCCTCGGCCCCAGAACAGATTACAGGGATAATACAAAAAAAATGTTAGATAGACAAATTGAGAAAGAGTTTAAGCAACAATTTACGTATTGTGACTTTGCCATTATCAAGAATTACATTATTGTAAAACTGTCATAGTAAGGTGTGAAACTGTCATAGGTCATTTGCCCATTTGTGACGTTGTTGTAATGATGTTAGATAGCCCAGTGAACAGGACTTCCAAAACCACTGAACGCGTTGCTGAATGTTTTGCCATCTACTTAGTCGTGACTCAGGCAAGTGAGTGATCTCTGGTTTCGGAATCGATGTTAAAAGCTCCCCAATTGAAAAGTGGCATGGTGTTAGTTAGTTGATCGTACACGGCTACGTCTTCACTTAATAGACACAGGTTTGGAAGTCAACACAGCTTCAATTTGCGCCAAAAGAGTACTTATCTCTTCGAATGTTAGTGTTGCGGAACCAGCTACTCTGTTGGCATGATGCTTTGGTAGCAGGATTGAATTTATGTTTTATTTTATTCTGTGTGAGAAAAAAATAAATCGAGTTAATATGTTTCTGATTTTCGAATAGTTGATAAAGTTCGTCTAGATGTCGTCTACCTCCAACCAGATTTCTTCCATTGTCACTGATTATTTCTATAGGAGTCTCACTCCTTGCTATAAATCTCCTTAATGCTGTGATGTAAGCTTCTGTCGTCATATCGCTGACCAGCTCAATGTGTACTGCCTTCACTGCGAAACATAAAAATAGTACAATGTATCCCTTACCTATCTTCCTTCAACGACGACTATTGCCAGCTTTGAGGTATACAGGCCCAGCCAGATCAACACCCGTTGTCAGATACGGTTTTCCAGAAGACACTCTTGATTTTTTGTCGAATTGAGAGCGTGTGCGATGGTCGGATGGCTTTAATACCTGTACAAGTTGAATTTTGTAAGCACGTAAACCAAGATCCTTAGATAAAATCTTTCCTAAAGTGGATGGTCACATCTCCAGTTGCTGAGAACAACGTTGAATTGATTGATGTTGGTCTTCCTCAATGCTACGCTGTACATCGTCTATCACTTGTTCGGTACGCACTGTCTGACGTCTTACTGGATGCGTATTATCATTTAGAGTATACGTGGTGCGAAAACGATCTATAGTTAATCGAATTACCCGCTCTGATGGACGATAATGACGACCGTAAAATGGACGTAATACACGATGAGCTGTGCATTGCTCTGGCGTGAGTCTAGTGGTAACTAAATGTTAAATTTGTTAAAATGTTAAATGTTAACTTGTGTGTAGAATTTCAATTATTTGCCCATGGAAGGTAATGAAAACATGATTTTCCAAGTAAAGACAAAATATTTGTTAATTCAGCAAGATATCAAGTTTAGTGTGAACTTATATAAAAATGTTAGATATGTTTCATATTACAACTAACATGTTGATTACGTTAGTCACGTGCGCTGATACTGCTGTTAACTCCTCCCTCCGTTAAGATCCACTTCCCATGGGTCATAGGTTTAGTCTGACAGGTTGAAATTGCATCCCGGGTTGGCTGCTGGGGATTTCGTTTGGTTGAATTTGCTTCATTCGTCTCCGGCGTTTGGCCCTAAACATCATGAGGGTTAAACCGAAAATGAGGAAAATAATACCAGAATTCTGATGCCGATGGCGGGATTTGGAATGTTTTTTCTTCTTTAATGGTAAATGTAGAATTATTGATTTTAATTGTTTCGTTGTTGTATTGCACCAGAAAATTTCCTTACAAGTAATATTTTCGTTGAAGTTGTAGCATCGGCAATACTTTAGTTTTTTCAAGCAGTTCGATTGGCAAATGTTTATGTCCCGGAATCGTTTGCATTTCTGAACAATTCCAAATATCTGGTTCTGGTTGAGTAGAATTTCATTGTTTTCTAGGTGTATTTGCTTATTTTTATCTATCGTTGATCTTATGATGATATGGTTGTAGTCTTCCTCGCTTGTTTTGGGTATTGATATTGGGTGTACAAATGTATTTCCGTCCTTTCTATAGAGGTGTCGTTGGTATCACTACTTGCATATTATTCAATCGGGCAAAACATGATTTTTGGAGGTTAGATGATAAGCTTGAATAATTACTAGTGACATTTGTTCAAAGTGTAAACAACAATTATTTTCATGTAATTGAAAAAGTCGAATTTTGTGCCAAAAAACAGCATTTGTGTGCATTTGTTATCGAATACAATAAGTGCCTGCTAAGAGTGGTTTCAACGATTCAAAGTTGGTGATTTTGACGTAAGAGACAAAGAATGTGAAGGCGGATCAAGAAAATTTGAAGATACAGAATTAGAATGGTTGGTTGGATTGGTTCACAAGCTGGGAAATTGGGTGCCACCCAAATTGAAAAAACGGGACATGGAACGTCGGAAAACCATGTGCGAATGTTGCTTTACCGACAACAAAGGAAGGGTTTTTTGCATCGGATCATCTCTGGGGATGAAAAGTGAATCCATTATGACAATCCAAATAGCAAACCATCGTGGGTCAAGCCGTGGGTGAACCAGGCCCGCCAACGCCAAAAGCAAATATCCAAGGTTTGAAGGTGATGCTTTGTATATATTTGGTGGGATATGAAGGGTGTCGTTTATTATGAGCTGCTGAATAAGCGTAAAACCGTTGCGGGACAAGTTTACCGACGGCAACTGATGGCTTTAAAGCAAGCTCTAGCGGTAAAATGGCCGGAATGGGACAAAAGGCCCGATAAGATTATTTTGCAACATGACAACGCTAGGCCACATGTTGCTATACCTGTCAAAAACTACTTGGTCAGGCAGAACTGAGAAATTCTACCCCACCCGCCGTATTCACTAGACATTGCTCGCTCTGATTACCACTTGTTCCGGTTGATGCAATCAGCCTGGCACAGCAGCACTTCACTTCATATGAAAACATCAAAAAATGGGTCGATGACTGGATCGCCTCGAAACAACCAGACTTCTTCCTTCGGGAAATCCGTTTATTGCCTGAACGATGGGCGAAGGTCTTAGCTTTCAGGGGAGCATACTTTGAATAAAACATTTTTTCATTTTCTTCACAAACTAATTTTTTTATTTCACTAAAAAAGGTCGGAAATACACCCGATGTATAGAATTTTAGAGTTTTTAATCATCATCATCGGTTCTGCATACTCAATCGCTTCAATTTCATTGGAATATGGCAATGTCTCAACTTCCGTTACTGAAGTATTAATTTTCATGTTGTCCAATAAGTTAGTGTTGATGATTTTTACCTTTGCCAATTGTGATGCTCCCACTATTTCCTTTTTGACAATGAGGAGTCGATTGAATAAAATTTGTTGCAGCTTCTCATCTGAATCACTGAGCATTTTGCTTCCAGTATCCATTAGAGCTTTGTTGATCCTTTATTATTGGTTATTATTGTCGATCATTTGGCTTTGGCTTTTTTGGACAGCTTTTTTTACCATGCGCTCGCGATCCAGTTGACTGATCGTTTGGTTCTAGTGTTTTGTCCTTTAAGTTCCGAAATTAATTGCCTAGTTAGTTTATTTAATTGATGATACAATTGAGGGCGAAATTTGATTTCTTGATGAGTTCTATTAACTGTTGTTGTGATACGATCAATTAGGTCTTCGTAGCTTTCCAGAGTAACGACATGAATCAGTGGAGTTTCAACCCACTGATGATTTTTCTATTTTCTTGTTTCAAAGTTACTCGTATGGTATTCGTAGATGCTCATTGACATTGATTGGCCCAAAAGCCAAGTGCTGGAATTTAAAGATTTTTGTATTAAATTTTTGATTTGGGCTTTGTGAATCCGTTGTCCGGACGTAATTGTAACTGTGACATTATTGTCTTTAGCCACGGTTTCCTTTCGGAACTTTGGTTTATCTTTTGACTTAATTTGTTTGATGGCAATGTAGATTGTATCACCGAGTTCGAATGCTTTTGGTTTGCTTCTATTTGAGTTTTCCCGTGTAATTTTTGTTCTCTGCAATATTTTCAGTCTCCCTATCAGATCGTCGTTGATTTTGTTTTTGAAGTCTGCTAGATTTTGATAGTTGATTAATTGTATTCTGTCAAAAAATACTTCGCTAGGTTTTTGCTGAGTATGGAATTGTTGTAGCGATTTACTGCTATGTTGATCAACTCCTTCATCGTTAAATCTTTGTAATAATTTTGTAACCATCTCACGATTTCAATCACTGTTGAATGGACTCTTTCTATAATCCCGTTTATCTCACTTCGATGTGAAGGTGTTAAATAGACTTCCTAAGGTTTTTAGGTAGTCTATGACGATTGGGCTTACTAGGCTTTGCTCGTTGTCCATTACGTCCATTAGTCTTGGTACCGTGAAGTAATGTAACGCTTTGATGATTTTGTCTCGTACGTTAAATCCTGAATTTATTTTTTGCTTTTAATACAGAAAAATCTTGCGAATTTCGAGAACTTGTCTACACACGATAGAATTGTGGCTGTCGTACTTGTTGATATTACAATTATCACAACTTTGTGTGTACTTCGTGATCAAAGTTGACATGTGAGGTAAATAGTAACGTTCCAAAATTTTTTTCTTGTTCTCGAGATGGTTTCGATGTGCTCTCCTGTATTCCTCCTTTATGATTGCGAATTTCTTCTCTTCATTACAAATGAAAGCATTTTTTATAAACCTCTTGTAGTACTTGGATGTATTCCTCTAGAGTTTTTATTCCATAGACTCCCTTTATTTATTTCCGGTAGACTGATGTGGTGTCTGCTATAACCTGGTAGATGTTTTTGTCTTTCTTAATTATGACTTGGAGAAAGCATTATTTGGTGCATAACAGTATTGGATTAATTCTGTGTTATCTTTGATTCCGGCTGATAATGTATTAGCTTCCAATTCCAATCTTGATAAGGCATCAGCGACCTTAATAGTACAACCAGGTTTATAAATAAGCTCGTAATTATATTCTAATAGCCGCGCTTTGCAGTTTTGCATTAGTATTCTCGTTGCCCAATGTGAATGTTAAATTTAGTGATCCGTCATAATTTAATTTTTTTTTGCACCATACAAATAATTTCGAAAATTGTTCAATGCGATAATGGCCAGCATTTCCATCTCATAATTTTCCTCAGTCGTATTTAATGATCTGAAAATATAGGTTATCAGCCTATCTGTGCCGATTTCACCTTGTGATAAAAATGCGCCGAATGCAAAAGACGATGCATCGGTGGTTAGTATAAACGGGTTTTTGTAGTTCGGAAAAATAAGTATCTCGATTTTGATTTTTTTGGACTCGTTTGCTCTGGCTTGTGCGTTTTCCCGTCTCGTTGGGTTAGTTAATGGTTTCGCTATTTTCGCGAAGTCTCGAATAAAACATTTCTAATAAGATACTAATCAGAGAAACGATTTTAAATCCTTCGCGGTGTCGGGCTTCTTGATGTTCCAAATGGTCGTAATAAGGAATCCCATAAATTCCGGTTGTGTTTTCACAATGTCCGTTTTATCCAGGTTAAAGCGTAAATTGGCCTGTTCCAATTTCGCAAACACTCTCATGATATTCGATAAATGTTCTCGTTCAGTTCTCGCCGATAAGTTCTTTTAAAACGTTGGCTACCATCCTCTGGAATATGGCTGGAGCGAAGTTTTGGGTAGGTCGGTTTCTTTCATCTTTAATTGATGAAACCCTGACATTAGATCAATGGTAGAAACAAATTTTGAATCTCCGAGGTTTGCGATTGTATTACTTATATCAGGAATGGAATATGTGTCCGAGTTGTTACTGCCTTCTGAAGTATATCACCATTCTATACATTTTCGCTTGTGACGTGTACATTTTCTTTTCAACAGGCTTTTGGGAGGTCTTATTATTTCATCCGCTAGAATTTCGCCGATTTGTTTTTCCACTTCTTTCCAAAATCACTGGGATCCTGCAATTTATGGAAAACCTTTAAGAAGTCAGTCAATAGATCAGTAAATGACCCCCATTCAAGATTGTGCTTTTTGTATATGAGTGGTAAAGACACTTTTGACTTTTAACGAAAAATTTTATTATTCGTTTCATTAAAAGCTCAATTTTCTAAATTTTAACCCACATTGTTTAAATAGGTTCAATCTTCAGTCAAAGGTCAATCTAGGTTAAGTGCTTTGTATACACAGGCCAAAATGTAAATTTTTGCGTATTTAACGTAAGCATCATAAATTAAAATACGTCAAGTGAAATTTTCAACCCTCTCACAATATTGTGCAATACCTATTTCATTTCTCCCCTGTAAACAAAAGATTCAAAGCGACTTCTTATATTCTTTTCGTCTTGTATAATTTCCTACCCTTCTCGTTTCGAAATAAATTTGTATAAATAATGAACTTGAAATTTTTGTTATAAAGAAAACTTTTTACTACAACAACAACAATGTGTTTTCATAAATATTTAAAATGCTTTTAAATTTAATACGTTTGTTGTTTTTGTTTTTTTTTTATTTATTTGGAGCTTTTAAGTTTATTTATTTTATTTTTGCATACACAGACAATACATTAACTAACTTATTTCTATAAAAGGCTGCCGAATCGAACGAAATAGGATCTTTGCTTTATAAGTGATCCCGCATTGGATATACTATGTGCCATGCTTAAAAATTAAAGCTCGAAATTTTATACGTAATATCGATTAGAAGTTATACCCGTGTCATCCTTGTACGTATATTTTTTTTGCACACGTCTCGAATATATATCAATTTATCCACACCGGGCGTAATCATATGTGATGACTTAACACAATTTTGTATGTGCTTTCCCGATAAAGTACTGAAGCGTAATGTATAATATGGTTTGTGTGTATGTGTGAAGTGAATATAGAAAATTAATTGAAAGCTGATTCAATTTAAAATCGATTTTTGTTTAAGTTTCGTAAAAATAAAAAAATTGGAAAAGGTTATTCGAGTGGTACAATTGAATTGTATATCACCCGCAAGGATTGGTTATTTGTTCACAAACGAAGAATGAAATTATTATACAAAAATAAAAATATTAGAAATTATTGTTAGGTACGGGTACAAACGGATTACTTGACACAATTTCTGTCTAGACATTAGAAAATAAAAGAAAACGCTCGAGGGAATGCATAATGTTGAGTGGAATTTGTTGGAGTAATTGGATTTGAAAATTGGTTTTTGTTTGTGGACAGGTCAATTCATATATTATTGGGAATGTTATTGAACTGTGCCCTTGGTATGACCCTCCATAAAAGCATGTAGTTATGTTATCAAACACGGTGCTGTAACCCCAAGTAGTACAAAGTCCCAAGTAGTACTTTATGTGTTAAGTTTAAGAACGTGGACGATACAAAGTAGCAGACATCTACAACTCGGAACGCATATAATATTGTATAAATAAACCTGCATAACACGAAAGGTGTATCTGCAACTCCCGTTATCCGGCTGACTAAGTCAGATGCGGACTTGGTGTTAATCCAAGAACCTTGGATTAACAATAACAGGCTCTGTGGCCTCAGAACTATTATACTCAAGTATCTCTGAGAAGATCAGATCGTGTATTTTAGTGAAAAGTAATTTGAATATTTTTCTTCTTCCTCAATTTAGTAGTGGGGATGTTACAGCGGTGAGCGTTGAGGTTGGCTGTGAAAGATTATGGCTACCCTCAGCCTATGTGGATCGCGAAAAGGAGGTTCCGTCGGATACCCTGGGGGAACTGATCCGGGCTCACCGATATGTAACATATAACCTCAACGTTAAACCTGTTATCCGGAAAGCTTTCAGGAACCCCAGAAGAACAAACTGGAACAAATATGGAGTGGTGTTGGAGGAATTATTGCCGCTGGAGGGCCCTGGGCTTTCGGCGACAGTAGAAAAATTAAGTTACATAGTTGGTATTGTCACAAAGGCATATAATCTTTCATTTAATGCTGCGTGTCCCATGATAAAGCCTAGAAGCAGGCAGAAACCGACATGGACCACGGAGTTAGGAACCTATCGGAGGGGGGCGTGTAGGTCAGCCTTTAATAAAGCCAAGAACACAAGGGAGGTTCGGGATTGGGACTTCTATAAGGAGGACCTACGAAAGTACAAAAAGAGTTGAGGAAGGCACAAAGAGGGTCTTGGATACTCTTCTGTTGTAGATTGGAGGAGGTTTCTGACACTTCTCACCTTAGACAAATTCTATCAATTAACCCAGCCAGCCGTAGTTATTTAATTAGATCGGACGGGTCCTGGACAGCTTCAAGTGCGGAATCCGCCTGGATTCCGCCCGGATGGGATTATACCAGCAGATATCCAAAGGAACTCGGCAGTCATCCACCCCTGGCTGGAGGTTATCTTCGGAGGATATCTGACTCTGGTCTATATTCCCAAGAAATGGAAAGAAGGTCAGAATAGTCGTTATCCCGAAATCTGGAAAGTGCTCACATGCTTGTCCAAAGGACCTAATAAAGGCCTATCACCCTTTCTGTTGAAAACTTTGGAAAGGCTGGTAGATGTAATTATTGGAAGGGAATAATTAGTGTGTAAGGGAAAATCGGTGGACACGGCTTTGTACGATCTAGTACGCACGATTGAGAAGACAATTTTCTCGCAAAAGTTTTGTAAGGTAGCATTTCTATGGAAGGATGTTATGCAGAATAACGATTCTGCATAATGACGATTAGAGATGTTTTGCAGAATGCAGTCCTGATCGTTACGAAATGGGCCAGCAAATATGGATTAGGAGTCAACCTTTCCAAGACGGAGCTGGTACTACTTACTAACAAATATAAAATTTCGGTAGTCGGCCCTCCTACCACGAACGGCATTAGACTGGTTTTTGCTGACAGAGCGAGATTTTTGGGTATAATCTTCGACTGTAGCTGGAAGCCTAACATTATGGAAAAGGTGAATTAGGCTAATGTAGCTATTTACTCGTGTAGGAACTCCATATGTAAGAGATGGGGTTTGAAACCAGAGCTGGAACACCGGCTCTATACTGCAGTGGTAAGACCTGTGCTGATGTAAGGGGTGGGCGTGTGGTGGCCAGCTCTGAATAAGGTAACATCTATTGGTATGATGGACGTGCTTTAGAGGTTATGTTCCATCTTATTCCAATCGATTTTTTTGGCGGGGCATTTAACGATAGTTAGACAGCTAAGGGAAGTACTGGCGAATCTAGATTAAATTAAACCAACGTTGTGCTTCGAAAAAGATTTCCGGACCATCTGTCCTTCGAGGGAATCCTGGAGGAATGGATCAATACTGGAAAACGAGACAGTGCAATTTTTCTCTAAGCTAGACTGCAGGGTAGGAGCCGGAGCCGTCCGTGAAAAGCTTAATGTTAATATATCTTTTCGTCTCCTTGACTAATGCAGTGTGTACCAGGCTGAAGTGGTCACGATCGAGGAAGTCGTGACATGGTTGAAGCATAACGTGGTATCCGTAAGGGATATCGCAATTTATGTGGACAGTCAGGCGGCGGTTAGTGAGCAAGTATTTCAGAATCCAAATATGCTGGGTCCCTGGTCACTCGGACGTCACGAGAAACTGCAGGGCAGACGAACTAGCTAGGTACGGTGCGACTCTCCAGATGGAGCCGGAAAGAGCAGATCTGAGCTCGACAAAGGAGAGGTGGACCAACACTCTCACGTGCAGGGTAGCAAAACAGATTTGGCCGAAACTGGACTTGCGGCGCTCCAAGGCACTAGTATCCGTGGGGAAAACGAGACGTAGGATTGGTCATAGGAATACTGAGAAGACACTGTTTTGAAGGAAGATACTTTAGATCACTTTCTATGTTCGTGTCCGGCACTATCAGACAGAAGGCATAAGTATTTAGGTGTGTACGGTATGGACAGCCTTTTGAAACTCGCGGACTATGGAGTGCAAGATATTTTACGCTACATAAGCAGCTCTGAATGGTTTCAACTGGAGTAAAGGGGAAATAGGATCCTGTGCTATCACAATGATAATAATAAAATCAGCCGAGCAGTGTGTGCATGAATCTGTCAAAGGAAAAATAATAACAGAACTTTTACGATTTTAATGAAAGTTAAGTGAAGTGATACACAAGTGGATCGCAATTTTTTTTCCTGTCGACATCCCGAACTGGTAACAGGTAAGAATTAATTTTACGCTACAAGAAAGTTAAGATAAGTTCGATATTATGCACTGCACAGAGTAATCGACCACTAATTTGTTGAACTACAAGATGGGCAAAAAACCAAAAAATTTGTTAAACATTGCTAATCGGGAAAATACGAAAATCATAATTTTATGAGTAAGAACAAAAATAATTCACGATTTCTCTGAATAACGAATTAAATCGGTGCAGCCAAAAACCTACAGAGATATTTAATTAAAATCAAAATTTAAATAAGGTCCTTGACAGATTTGGAACAGATATCTGCTCAACTGCTCAACCACTCATGTACTTAGGCGAAAAAAAATTTCAAAATGTTCAAAATTTTAGCCCAAAAATTGGAGATTGCGAATAGCATTGGAAACGCCGATGCAATTAAATTTATTTAGGATCCGAGATCCAATAAAATCCATTCCATCTTTTGTTGGAAATAAAATACAAATAATATCATGGCGGCCAAATACGGCTTAAGAGACACTTGTAATGTTCGAAGGAGTGGTCCTACCTCACCAGTTCAAAATGTGCCTGCAAGCGATCAAGAACAAATTTGAGGGCAATGCCAAAGATAAACTCTGTTTTGCGAGAGAGGGGACCCAGCAAATTTTTCGGATATCAGGCAAATATTAATTTAAGCCTTGGAAGACAGACAAGTACTCTACTACTATAAAATTCAGCTTTGGAGCATTGAACAGGAAAAAGTTATGTCTGTGTATACTTTTTTTTAAAATACAACAAAGGAAATATTCCAAAATATTACATCGTTAGCTAGGCAGCTCGTTTCATTCATTCATCTATCATTTAAGAAAACCATATGTTGAATATGTGGAAGCAGCTAAGCCGACAAGAGGCCTGCGCATTTCTAAGCAAATTAAATTCTAATGAAACCATAATGGTAAAGTTGAAACGGGTCAATGTTCAATATAGACCCAATCATCTACAGCAGGCTAATATCCCTAGTCCAAACTCTGCAAATCGTCAAATTAAAACAGAAAGTTGTTCGGGCAAAATAAAAACGAATTCTTGCCTATGGAAATATTGACCCTTTCAGAACACTAAGACGGAGTTGGATAAAGGAGTTGTCAATAACCACGAGGCACTTCCAGATATTGAGCCTAAGCAAGGGAGTTCTGAAAACAATTCAAACCTGAACTCAAAAAACGAATTTTTTTGGAAATATCACAATTCAGACTCGGAAGGTTAAATTTCCTTCCATATGTAAAATACCAAAATAAAATGCGAAAGATAAACATTCATGCACAGGGGGGCTAACAAGAATCATCTATTATCATTAAAGAAATTAAAAATAAAAAATATTTTAGAAACGCAGGAATTGGAAAAAGGATCTTCAAGACTATTTATTAAAAAACAGAAAGTCATGTTAAAGCCGAATGAAAAATTTTCGGCTACCATAATCATTAAACATAAGATAAATACTACAGAAGAGGAGCCTATATACACAAAAACTTACAGACATGTTGATTTTTTAAAACAGACGTATACGATCACATAAAAGAGTTGATATACGCAGAGGGATTGTTCTAAATTCCAGGAGCCTTCCAAAAAAAACCAACGCTTTGTACCCGGAAGGTAAGAGTTGTGATTGACTACAGAAAACTACTGGAGGACATGAAACCTGGAACCTTGAATTTGAAATCGGAGCTCCTCCAAGTGTATTCAGAATTTATCCGATTGACATTTGGATTCAAAAACGTTCCGGCAACTTGCAAAGGGCCAGGAATAATCTCCTACACGGACTAATAGGAAAGGTTTGTTATGTAGTTTTGGATGACATCATCGTTATGAGCTTCAACCTAAATTACCACAACAAGGATCTTCAAGAAGTCCTGAAATGTGAATTCCTAAAATGGGAGATAGAGTTATTAGAACATACAATAACACAAGAAGAGGCTAGAGGACGCTAGAAAAGAACAACTGTAATCAATTCGTCAAATACAACTGTATTTGAAAACATGAGCAGCCCAATTGTAAAGCAAAGAAACAGAATATAATGCCAAGTGGCCACACGAATGATGAGATGTCGCCACGCAAGTTAGCACGATCCTCATCGTAAGGACTACTCAATCGACGGACAAGGGAGGAGCTAACAGTGAGCGACTAGCCAAGGAAATCACGTGCAAAATTCATCTTGAAATGACATCGCAGAAAGTGACAGTTCTGGTTGAAGTCAGTTGGCCACAAGAGTCATATCGGCTAACTAGTATTAACCGCCACAGCATAGAGATAGACGAATCCATAAAAAGTAAGAATGGAAGAACCTGTTCAGATGTCCCTGTCGTGCGCAGTCTAGGAGAACCAAAGCCACACTTCAAGCCTCACTAGGAATGGACACCTGCACCCGGGAGAAGTCGAGTGGGAGGTGAAACTGCCTGATACAGTATTGGTAGCTCACTTTAACAACAGTGAGAACTACCCGGAGTTTGTGCAGCAGACAGATGACCGAAAGAGCTTACATGTAATTTAAACTGTTTTAAACACAAAGCTTCGTAAGAGTTTAGAGTGTTGCTTAGCGGCTACCGAAATTAATCCCTATGCACTCCAGAACAAGGTTACGGTGTCGTAATGGTTTACCAAAAGGAGCTAGCCATCATTAAAGTGAAACAGAGGTGATGCAAGGTATCGAAGATGACAAAGGGTGTGCTTGAGAAGTAAAAATTAGTAGTAATTTCAATCCACTCTGGCATGAAAAATGCAACGGTCGGGATACCGAATCAGTTATTTAGGATTGGTCATATCTGAATCGAGTGAATGGGTTTCCTTCCGAGTGTGACTGCGTGCTGCTGAACCTCGCTGCTATATATATTGGAAGGAAAGACACACGTAGCGCAGCATGTTACAGCTATGGTAATGTCACAAACAAGGAAAATAGTATTTGGGCTATCGACTGACGACATCCGTCGAATTTTTGCTAGTAACAGCAAGAAAAACAGATATTGATCCAACTCCAATTTGAAAATCCAGGATAAAGAAAAGGGTTGTGTGAATAGAACTGGAGGAATTAGTCATTTACATCTGTTAATTTTAGACCAACATATCTTTGGTAGAACTCGTCCAAACACTCGATTACTTGGGTTTAATTACCCGGGACCAAAAGGAGGGTGTGATTGTCGTCGATAATTTTACTTTTAAATCAAATTAATGGGGTGGGGTGATATTAGACCGCAGGGGCACTTTGTTTCAGAATGGGCCTCTTCGTGTAATATTTCCTACGTTAGTAGGACCAGGTAAGAATTGAATGTGATGAAAGATATTTATATTTTAACTAATGTCGAGCACAAAATGGCGTGGATAAAGATGAAATCAAAAATTGTGATGGTATTTGCAGCGGAAGTACACCTAGAAAGAACTCTGGATGTGTTTAACAGTATTTTGTTAAAACGATAGTTTCTTTTAATCTGAAAGAAACACGGGATAGTTTTACTAATAATGGCGGTGAAGTCAAAAGACATACCTTTATTGTATTGGGCCTCTATATATCCTAGTCGCTTTTGGGAATCTGCTTGTACAAATGCTACTGTAATGGCTGCTAGTGCACATAAACAATACAGGAGGGCTTGCGGAAAATCAGTTTAGTCCTCTAGACGAAAGTCATGAGATTCGTCGATATAGCTGCGAAGGGAACTAGTAACTGCTTACGCTAGATGTGTGAAATGCATTCAACAGTGCAGCGAGGAACTTAATTCAACGAAGGCTGAAGAACTTCAAGTGACTTCATATCTTTGCTGAATGATCCAAATTTGTCTCGCAAATATCGACAGATTATTATAAAATCAGGTAACTCTGTTACGTTAAGACCAGTTACCAGTGGTGTCTCTCAGGGTTCTGTATTGGAGCCAGTATTTTATAACGTGCTATAGGACGAAAAGCTCTAGCCCAACCTGCCCGAGTGCGTAATGCTTATAAAAGATCCAAATGGCCTGGCGCTCGTCGTTATTGCATGGAATGAGCCGGAACTGGTACAACATGTCAATGCAGTGGTGGAAGTATCTGCGCATGACACCGAAGACATATAATGGAACTAGCCTGGGAGAAGACCGAAGACGAGAACGTATGTATGCTGATGCCGAACACAGGCGTACCTTGTTCGTATGAAAGAGAATGATCTCCACAATTGCACTTACTATGATGAGTGCGACACAGCAGAACACACAATCTTCCACTGTCCACGATGGGGCCAAGAGAGATCAAAGCGCTACGATCACACTGGTCAGCTAAAGGTACAGAGCTGGTTCTGGAATGAAGGGAACAAGAATGTGCCGAGCAGCACCAGACCAGTATAAATAATATCGCAGCACCTTCAAGCGTGATTCCGGCTGTACTGGGAGAAGTGAGCGGGAGTTCAACCAGTAAGAGTCCGGCATTACCCCAGGTGTCCATGAGGATCCCCCTCCCTCTCAATGTAAATATATATTCATACCCAAAAACCGCACTAAATATTCCATCTTCGTATATACCGCACCGAATGTATTTAAAAATCAAACCACTTTGTGTTTTCTCATTCACCAACAGAAAGCCAAAAATTTCCGCGCAAATTATGTGGCATCAAACAAAAATTAAAAATAATTGGAAAATTTTGTTTTGTTTTGTACATGAAAAGCTCTTTTTCGTAATATATTGTGCGTAATTAAATTTTGATTGAAAACTCAAATAGTTGGATAATTAAATGGGAAAATTTCATGCTGTATTCATTCATCATATACGAGTACACAAAATGAAACGTATTTTAGGAACATTACCGAAAATTAAGTGTTTTTCGTACGGAGGAAGATGTGTATGTGTACACAAATAAATTGATAAGTAGAAGCTTTTCATTATACGTCATAAGAAATATTTTTTCTATTACCTGTGTTTGATTGTTTTTAATTTAAATTGAGGTGAAACGTTAAAATGATAAAGCGTTGCGGAGGTGAAAAGATTTATTTAATTTTCATATTTTGGTTTTAAATTTTTTTCAATTTGTGTGATAGTGGTGTGGGGGTACATTTTATAAAGAAGGGGAGCGTAAACATTTTCGAAATTAAATTATTTTTGGTGACTTATAATTTAAACGAGGTAATATGAATTAAATGTTTAACTATTTATAATGATTTTATGGAGGGTGCATAGTAGGTGGTGCCATTTATGATGATTTATGTTTGAGTGGGTTCATGATAATTGGACCAAAACTGGGATCTCCTATTAATGTTAGGCCATTATACATAAATTTTAAAGAATTATACGTTCCGTTCAATATTAAACGGTCGTAGAAATGCGAAAAACTTCTTGACACCACATTCTTATGTGAGTCAATATACGAGTCTGTATGTGCGATGAAAAGCATCTTGCTTGATGCTTTTTGTAAAGCCAAGAGCTTTTAACATTTTTTGCACATTTTGATTGGTTTGCTGATAGTCATTGTCATTGTTGTTAAGGGCGTTTTTTGTGAGAATGGCACCCAGGCAGTGTTGTGCGTCTACGCGTAATTTGAAATTTTCGACATGTTGGTGTCAAAGATAGCGTAGAGTATGTAGAGTATTCGTAGACAATGTAGATTATTGTTTTTTTTGTTGTTTTCGCCATTGTTTTTCTGTTTGAATTTGCCATTACTAGACAAGTGAATATCACATTTTGTTTTTGGTGATTTCCTTTTGAAAATCTAATAATTTTGAAGAAAGAATCGAACTAAACTAAGCAAATAAAGTTTATTTAGAAATTGTCAGTGTCAACTGCCATCTGCAGAGAACAACAATACTGGCAACTGCCTTCGGTATTTCAAGTACGTAGAACTGTTCTGCTTAGACCTATGGTACTATTCTGGTACTTCCCCAGGAATAGGGAATTGGCAAACGAATTTATATGAAATTTCTATTTATTTATTTGTTGCATACTGAGACAAAAATCTTGTGTTAGTTTGTTTTTGAAAACAAAATTAAATTGGGAATAATTTTCGCTGCTGTTTAGATATGGAAAAATTATTCTCAATTTATAAATATTAACATCAATCTTTTCTCCTCGCTAAGCAGAGATAAACTATTTAACTGAAATTACATAGATGCACTTTCAGAGCAATGAGTAATCTGCAAAAAGATTTTCAAAATTAAAGTTCCACCGGTAGTAGGGAAATTCAACGGAAATTCAAAATTGCTCGATAAACTTATCGAGGCCAACTTTGATCATTTTTCGACCGTTTTTCTGCCTGTTGAAATATTTTACAACAATTGATTTTCCGGTCGGGTTTCATGATTTCTCCTCTATTTCATGATATCGCCTGCCGAATTTTCCGCATTTTTTATTTATTTAATCTTTCAATTGTTCTGGTATGCTATTATACATGGCGCCACTTACAACATTCATTTAGTTTCGATATTGACCATTTACACGTGTGAGTTACGCCAGAAATCCCATTTTGGAAATCCCACGATTTTCTTATTTTGTCGAGTAGTGTTTGATTGTGCAATTTTGTGCGTCTAACGAAAGCATTTCGCGTTATGCACAAAATCTGTTAAAGTAGATCAATGTAAGCAAAAGTCGTAGTTTTCTAGCCACAATGTTAAGATTAGAAGTATATAACCTGATAAGACCAGGATTCACTGGTGGCTTACTCCATATCAGTCAGAATTGGGACCAGAAAACCCTTAATTCAACCCTAATTTAAAACTGAAATTTTTGAAATACACTTAATGCACGATTTTTGAAAATCGCACATTTTATATATGTAATCACCTAAACTGCTTGTACTGAACATAATGATCAAGTTTTATGATTGTGTCTACTCCCCTCAGCCCGAATAACCCGTTGGGAACCCCCATTGCAATCCTAATTTCAAAAGATCCATTTCGAAAATTTTTGTATGGGTGATTTCCGGAAATCCCACTTTTTATTAATGAAATCACTTAAACTAGTTAAAATGAACATTCAGATCAAATTTCATGATTGTGCATCATCAGCCAGAATCCCACATACAAGACCTTTCCTTCAACCCCAATTTGAAAAGATCATTTTTTGAAAAATTTATATGGTTGATTTCTGGAAATCCCACCTTTATTAGGAAGGTCTTCTATGTGGGATTTTGGCTGATGGGGAGTATACACAATCATGAAATTTGATCAATATGTTCAGCATAAGCAGTTTTTTATTTATTTATTTTTTGATCCCTGCTATCTGTTCTGGGGCCAAGGCTCTCCCAACTCTTTCGCGGGTTGCTTATTTACGTCCTTACTTTTACTCCTGTATCGGCCAATTCGAGGACGTACGGATATATGTAGGTCCGATTTTATTACCATCTGCACGTTGCATAGCTCCCTGCCAGCCTATACTGGCATGGAAAATGAGTCGGCCCATGAGTTTTGAACTCCGACAGGGGACATAGATGTGTTCCTTTTGAAAATTCCCTTTGCATCCTGCCCCTATCGGGATTCGAACCCAGTAGCTCCCGATCCAAACGCCAGAGCTTTAACCACTATGCCATTTGGTCGGTTTGCATAAGCAGTTTAAGTGTTTTCATTAATAAAAGGTGGGATTTCCAGAAATCATCCATACAAATCTTTTCGAAATGGATCTTTGGAAATTATGGTTGAAATGGGTGTTTCTTACGGGTCATTCTGGCTGATGGGGAGTACACACAATCATGAAACTTGATCAGTATGTTCAGTACAAGCAGTTTAGGTGATTACATTTATAAAATGTGCGATTTTCAAAAATCGTGCATTAAGTGTATTTCAAAAATTTCAGTTTTAAATTAGAGTTGAATTAAGGGTTTTCTGGTCCCAATTCTGACTGATATGGAGTATACCACCAGTGAATCCTGGTCTTATCAGATTATATACTTCTAGTCTAAACATTGTGGCTAGAAAACTACGACTTTTTCTAACATAGTTGACATACTTTAACAGATTTTGCTCATAACGCCTGTAAATGGGCAGATAAAACCGTTCTAGGAGAAATGCTGACCAATTTTGGTGGAGAACTAAATTGATTTTGGCATGCAGAGTTTTGCACAATTAAACTAAAGCAAAACATATGCTCTAATGATTAAACGGATCTATGGAATTTCTGGTGTGATAATCACGGAAGAAATCCCACATTATCTCCCAAAATACAATTTGCACAAATTTTATCGTTAGACGCACAAAATTGCACAATAAAACTCGACAAAATAAGAAAATCGTGGAATTTCCAAAATGGGAATTCTGGCGTGACTCACGCTATTTGCACAATATATTTGGTTATCAAGGATTTTGGTTTTCAAGGATTTATTTATTTATTAAAAAAATAGCCGACTTCTGTTGGCGTTAGCAAACTACTTGTATAATAGTTGTCAGTAGATCTTTAATGGAGTGCAAATTTGTTAGTTAGAAGTAAAGAATAGCAAAATTAAATTTGTCTTTGAGTAGCTATGGGTAGCTCGAAGTACTTGCGAATACTTTGTTTGCGCCAACGGAACCGGAAATATTCTATGAACTTTAAATTACTGTGTACTAAAATTTGTTATTTTAACATTTTTCGAATAAAACAATTACAAAATGTTAGCACCGTCCGTATACAGAAAATAATATTAATGGCGTTGTCACAAAAAAAGAACATGAAATGACATACCTACCATACCGTTTACCTACGTCTTATTAAAAGTAATTGATCGGATAAGAAAGATCGAAGACTTGTCATACATGTTTAGCGTAAGAAAGAGGAAATTATTTTCATGTAAGAAAAATTTATATGACATGTCTCACACATGTCGTCGAACGTGAACTGCAATTAGACAAGTCATTTGAGTAACTAATATGACTTGACATTATTTAATCATTTAATCAACATACCAGTAAAAATTGAGCAAAAAGCTCGGTCGCCAGAACAACTAGTGATTTTAAAGTAGGTTGTCTAAGTTTATCCGTTGAACTTACGATATTACGTTCCAACTTACCTTTACTAGCCACTACAGTAGTAAACAACTTCAATCATTGGTCAAGTCCTTTCAATCGCCTCGACCAGTACTTTGGTTAACCGATGCTTTTAATATTGGAACAACCTAGCAAATTCAATTCCCCTAAAATTAATTATTTTTGGTTTACAAATAATCTAGGGTCAATCAAATGTTATGAAATGTTTGTATTATTAATTATTTGGATTAACATAAGTTTTCGCATAATTGTTTGAATTTTTGTAAAAGTTAAACTTTTACAAAAATTATAAAATTCGATTATAGTCAGAATCGAGTTCATAAAAATATATTTTAACAAAGCCAAATAAAATGCAGTTACATATAGGAATCCTCTTTAATCATAACCCCGAACACAATGAAATTTTTGCCTGCTAGAATTGCAAGATTCACATAAATATTGGGGTATTTGAATGGTTTGACCGGAATAAAATTTTTACGATGTGATAGCTGTCGCTATTAATTCTTCCATGAACTGTAGCTTTAACTTTTTATTGCGAAGTGATGATTATGTTCATTGAACTACGAGTACCTTCGATCAAAGTAGTTTATTTTAACAGCTCCGTTTTTCGTTTACAAATTTAACAGTATTACTTTTAACTTTGAACGCAGTAACGTGAATGGGCAACAAAAGTGCCAGCTTGCTAGCTGGCCAGACTAAATTTGTTTCTCTACATACGAGTAAATGATCTCTACCACTGTCGGCGAGATCATAATCGATTATGGTCGGCCGCTTCCAAACTAATACCACATTAGCAACTGCTTGTACCAGATAGACCCAATCTATGCATGTATACTGCGAATATTCCGTGACCCGATAGCATTTGCGCAAACGGGCCACATAAGGAAACTATATTCGTAAGTCGTTCTGCAATATTAGACATGTAACTATAAGTAGTTCCGCCGTCACTCGATTGGTTCCATATATCTGGCCAAATTGCTATGCAAGCTTCTCAAATATCCATTTTGAACTTACTCAGGATATTCGGCCTTATTTCATTAAACATTGTATCTGTTGGAATTACTCCAACACATAGTCAGTAACCGGTTTGATTGAAACTGTCCTATACGGTTTAGTTATACCAAGGTTGCTTTTTGCGTGCTCATTAGTGTACTTTGATGGTGGCAGTTAATTCTATCTGCCCATATAGCGGAGCCAAAACTTTAGCGATGATATACCATCTGTAATTTCTTTCCACCAAAAGCCATCAATGGTGGTGTCCTAGAATGTAAAATAAACCTTTAAATTGGATCATAACGGGTTTGGAGAAGAACAGCTCCACTATGTTCCTATATGTCATCCGCGAATGATGCTTAAAAACTATATTCCAGAGGTGTGAGCGCAAGATTGTGCCTTTTGGCTTTTTCACTATTATCAAGTTTCACCCAATGTCTCTGTGTTGTAGACACTGCTGTGATTCTAGCATTGTTCTAGCACCAATATATATTCTGCAGGCCAAAAGTAGACTTCTTGTCAGCTACTGGTTTTACACTGACAACGCTTGACGGTTACCACTTAGACTTTGCAGGTGCCTCCGGTTTTGTATGTAGCTTTATTTTATTTTTGTGTGCAATTTGTTAGCGACTCAACTATCTTTTTTCGTTCAGCTAGACGACCTTTAAGGTCAGCTAGCTCTATATGCATACTGTGTGGCCAGCGTCACGAGTTTAGCTCAAGCACTCAAAAATTTTGTTTCTGTCTGCAACAGTTAGTTTCGCAAGCAGTTTCTCTCCGACTTCCAAGATTCTCCACATTTGGAATAGTTTCTACATAAACTATTGATTTTATTAAAAAAAACTCGCGAGATATTTTGCTGAAGTGAGCTGGAGCGGCATCATGCATGAACCACATTCTATGTAACACAAGACCAATTAAATAATTATCGATAATTCCTATCCGCACATTTATCGAAAATTTATGCTAAAAGATAATTGACTTTATTTTCTGTGGGTTTTTCCATACACTAAACATGACAATTGTAGAGATTCATGATGGCGCCTTTCGAGAAATTCGCTTCATAAGCAAAAACGACCATTGCGAATATCTTACAAATTGTCAAACTGGCAATTTTTTGCACTCGTGGGTTGTTCTGCTAGTTTATTCAGAATAGCTTACTCTAGTGCCGGCGTTCTAGTAGTTGTTGTTGTGTTTTCCTAAATCACTGATGGATTCTCATAAATATCTGAATATTAGGTACTAGGCGATTGAGGTACCTCTCGAAGGTTCGTACCAGATACAGTATGTAACGGTTTTCAACAAACTGTCACGAAATAGTGTAGGCCATCTGGAATCCAAAAAATGTAGCCGCATTTCCATACGAGCTCGAGAGAAGGTTCGTGCCAGAGTCAGTATGTAACGATTTTCAACAAAACATTTACTAACAAACTGTAACTAACTTACTAAAAAAAATTCTTACTAGACGGTTTTCACAAGAAATATCTGAAATTTTGGCCACTATCCCGAATTAAGGTAGGTAATGTAGGCAATGAAATATTTGCACAGAGCAAATAAAAATGGAATGGTTGAAACTGAACATGTTAAGGCCAACGCGTATCTTTTTCTATATCGAATGTATACAAAGATCTCGAATATACCACACTTGATTTCTAAAGCAAAAAAAGGAAATTGGTAAAACTATCTTGTATAATCAAAAAGTTAGATCCCTTTTAAAATTCCAGACAACCAGCAAGGTCAACCTGTTCAACTAACACTAACAAGAGGAATCATTTTCAATAACTCCCATTAATAAACTTACCTTAATAACATTATATTTGTCTACTTAAGCAAAACTCAATGTGCAATTAAAGTATTTTAACGCCACCCAGTTCCAGTAACAAACACGTGGGACACAAGTACATCCAAGTACAATTATAGTGTTGTGGACGCCACCAAGATCCAATAACTAACACATGGGATCCGGATTGTACACCCAAGTACAATTGTAGTGATTTGGACGCCGCCAATTCCAGTAACAGACCAGTGGAAGCCGAATAGCCGATTTCCGTTCCCATATCAAAACCTCAGGTAACCATTTTCAACATCTGTTTAAGTAACTCCATACCTTTTTATTCCATATATACTCGTGTAAGTCAAGGGCTATTTATGTAATACGGCTCATGAAGGTGAAATAGATCAACTCGGAGCTCGGACGCAACTCAATCATTAAGGATCAGTTTACGCGAATTGCAAATTATATTAGAACAAAGGGGCCTTCCATTGTGGTTACGATGAGCGTAATTCCCGAGAAACTACAGGCAATGGCTTTCTATGACGTCTTTACTGCAACCATTCATGAGAATACCACATTGTGATCCACCCAGAAATTTAAATATTTATTAGGCCAATTGCGCGGCCCAGCGTATACTACTATATGTCATTTTCGCGTCGATGGTACAAATTATGTTGAAGCTCTAAAACGCCGCCTTATCACCAAATTTGATAAAAACAAAACTCTGGGTTGATGAAGATTAATGATAGTGTTGATGAGACAATACGAGGTTTGAAGTCATAGGCGCAGGGGCTTCCGAGCAAGATCTTTGGATTGTTTATTGAGTCACGGAGAAGTTGGATGAGAGTCTAAACTACTATAGACCATTTTTTAGCATTTGTATCTAATAGAATGGATGTTAGTTAGTTCATTAGTTCATTTTGCACCCAAATTATCTTCCTCGAGTAAATCGTTTTACGTAACACAGGAACCTGCTCGCCCGGTATGCACCGATTAACATCACAAACCGCTTACTTGTAACACATTTCGTCCACATTTCGTTTCATGCGGGTCGATAGTCGACTAGAATTAATGAAAACTCTAAAACGTTGCTACAATTGTTTATCAGATGAGCATTGGCTTACAATGTAAGAACTCGAAAAGCGTTTTAAATGCAACAAAAGACATAATATCTTGCTACATCTTGAAGAAGTCACTGAATCCGCCAATCTCTGCCAATAAGAAAAAGATGTCTACCACAGAACCGAGCGCATAAACCTCACAAGAAGGAAACACTTATATCATAGCTGCGACAGCGGAGATCGAAATTGAATATAATTTTGGTAGATGGACAAAATGTCGCGCCCTTCTTGACTATATCAATTGATACTTGAATGGGTCACGGGCTGGACTGGCCAAGGGTGTATCTGGTCTCGAAGTAAAGTCCTGTATTGATCATGATTAAAAAATTTCGACCCAGGTTTATAACCTATAATTTGCTCTTAACTTCCTACACGGTTGATTAATGTCAACAATTCATAGCAACCAAAGCAAATAGATGTTCTACTTGGATGTGAAAATTTATTCCATGCGCTCAGTGATAATAAAATAGAACATATTGAAGGTAGCCCCATAGCTCGCAACGCCCGTTTTGATCTGAATATTGAAATGATCTTAATATTTTTATTAATTTAATAAATATTCTTGTTCGAAACTGACAGCACCGATTTGTAATTTGCGCCGACATAGAGAAGATGGTTAGGGAGATTCGCATCCACCCCAAAGACAGAGATTACCAAAGGATTATATAGGGTAAAATCAAACGTCAAATATCCAACATTTTCGATTAAGCACCATCACGTACGGTATCGCACCAACACCATTTTTAGCCACACAATCGCTCCGTTATCTTGCGGATAGGTTTTCTGACAAGTTCCCAATTGGTTCCGAAATCCTAAAATGAAATTTTTACATGGATGACCTGATGTCAGTGGCAGGGGGGGGGGGCACTAGAAGCAGCATTGTGCTTGCTCGAAATAGGTGGGTTTAACCTACGAAAGTGGTCAGCGAACCAATCTGCATTCTTAGAAGCCATTCCGGCTAGAAAACGAGAGCTTTCATCTTGCGAGATAGGCTATTGTAAAACTTAAAAAGCTCCGATTGATGCTTGCCACTTCCGGTACACAGATTTCCACCAAATTTCGCAAGATTCTCTCGGTTAGTGGAACAAGGTTAATTATGAATCTTTATTCCGATTAGTCAACCCTCGTCTAAACTCTTGACACGACAGCCGTTAAATTTTAGTAAAATAAGTCTTTCTTTATCAAAACTTTAGCCATTTCCGATAAAATGCAATGAGTGGTCTGAATGTTCTATAACTTTACAGCACGAAATTTGATGGCGTAAAGTACAGATCAAGATGAAAAAAATCGTATATACGCCTAAATGTTGATATTGAAATACATTACTTTACAGTCGAAACAAATAGTTTGTCTGCGATACACAAAGAAAAAATATTGTTTTTAAGGTATACAAACGAATGTCGCCAATTGTATTTACTAATATGTCGTTTTACAACTGCACAATACTTTCTTATTTTTATTTACTCCTTAATTAATTTACATAAAATTCAATATTTGCTATATAAATTTTATTTATAACGCGAGTTTATGTCAATATTCGAGTGCCATCGAATTTGATAGAATATTTTAAAAAAAAATTCAATTTCGTTACAGCGGCGAATACATTACGTATTGAAGAGTGCCGGTCTCCGATAAACTGCATGATATATGTATATGAAAAAATTGTGGAAGGAAGGGCTTTGTATTCAAAACCAGTGCTGTTGTTGGCATGGTGCGTAGAAGGGAGTAGGTAGGTCGTTATGGAGCAACAGGTAGATCTTAAAATAATTGAGATTCCAGGAAATGGAAATTGCATGTTAACGGCAATTGCAAATCAGCTTTATGGATTACCTCATGTCTCAAAAGATTGTGCTCATATGTCAAAAATATTGCGGAAGGAAGTAATCGATTATCTATATGAGGACCGTGGTGTGCCGAGGTATAATTTAAGCTTACTTTCGTCGGCTCAAGAAGTGCTACGTATTCAGGGAACGGAGGACGAAATGATTTTGGATTACATAGCGCATATTGCAGAAGATGGAATTTGATTAGGAGAGGAAACTTTATTGTTTGTATCGGAAAAGTATCAGGTAAGAATTGAAATATTTAAGGATTGCACACGGCGATCATCTTTGAGGTCAACTTTAGAAATTCCATTACAAACTTTGCCAACCATTGACAAATACAGGAACGAGTACACAGATTCTAGCAATTTTAGACTTATGGACGAGTTATATTTTCCTTCGCTAAACGAAAGTGTCACATTAAATAACACCCACAAGAAGATTAGATTAGGTACAATGAATGTTAAAGGCTGTGCAAACCTTAAAAAAGGAAAAGATTTAGACAAATTTTATGAATTAGATATTGTGGCAATACAACAAACAAATATAGTAGCGGTTTATGAGTGGAAATAGGAAAGAAATAACCACTACGAGTAGAAGGATTTCAAATTGAAACAGTGCTGCTCTATTAGTTAGACGGAACAGCAACATCCGAATTATTAGATTTTTTGGAATATCGGAGCGTATGTGTTATGGAACGATATGGCTAAACGAGAGTAAACAATTCATTGTAATATGCGTTCATATTCTACCAGGACTAAATGCAAAAACAGCTCATTCATATTACACAAAGCTAAGCAAAGCAAAGGAGTTGTTAATTGTGAGGGACTTCAATGCACACATTGGGAAGGATCAATTAGGCTTAGATGATCACAAATTACTCGGGCCAAATCTGTACATGCAGAGTCTAACCAAGTTGGACAATTAATGTTTGATTTTATAATTTAGCATTTTTTGATGGTTTGCACTTCTTGGGGCAGACGATCTTGTCTTGTTACATGGTATAACAAGCACACCACATCACAATTAGACCACATCCTATTGAAAACTAGATCTTCTTTAAAAATTTGGAAATTACGTGGGAAATGGTCGTCACTATCAGACCATAAACTAATCTTATGCTCAGCTTGGAAAGATGTGAGGAAACGGAAGACTTTAAGGCAAGAAGTATACTTAGATAGTCGATACAAGAGCGTTACGATCTGACGCACTTTGGCGATTATTATTAAACGCTATGTGCACTGCTGCAAATTGTCACTTAAAAAAACCACTTATTCTTACTCCTATAAGAAGAAAATGTTTGGTAAACCTTCGACAATCCACTTATCTGATGAGAAGAAATAAAATAGACAGAAGTGTGGTGGTTCAAAAAGGACAAATTCTTAACCAGCGATATAATAGAGCAAAATTGGAACAATGCCAACAATTCTTATCAGAAATCGGTCAATATAAACCCCAGGAAAGAATGAAAAGAACATTTCATTTTTAAAACAATTCAAACGACACAACATCCAGAACTTGTTCGGTTTTATCTCTATAGCGCAGTGGGAACGAGACTTACAAAACTCTCAAGGTGTCCAAGTACCACTAATAACAGAAAATGATTACTGGCCGATGGACAGTCAAGCGCAAAGGAAATTTTTGATATTAAAAAGGGAATTAAGGCAGAAACGGCAACTGGTTTAGACCAGATACCTTTACAATTAATAATCTCGTTACCTGAAGAAGGGTGGAATCTGTTAATAAGGTATTTACAGTTAATCTGCCTGACTAACTCTAATCCAGAAGAGTGGATGGAATCAGTTCAAATACCACTCAAAACTTTGGGTTCGTATCAAACAGCTTTCCTGAAAAACAGGTCAACAGACGATCACATGTTTGTGGTAAGAAGGGTGATGGAAGAGGAATGGCGACATGGAAGAACGCTTTTCGTATTGCCTTTGATTTGGCATCTGTTACCAGTATGCTTAAATTTGGAAACATACCGCACAACTTAATCAGCAGGATTGTAAAAACATGTCTTTGGGAGAAAACATCTGTAACGTCTGTACCAGCAAAGAACGCAAATGATAGAAAAAAATATTGGAATGAAACAAGATTGTCCACTGTCGCCCCACTTGTTCAATATCGTTCTGGATAATGTGTTACAAACAACTACTACCATAGGAGGTCGTGTCGTTATTTGAAACGGTAAGTCTTTCATTAAACGACAGTAAATCGAAGATTCTTATAAGATCTCCTTTAGAAGATTACCAGGAAGTAAGAGAATTGAGTATAGGAGGAAAGCTGATAAAGGTAAAAAAAACCATAAAATATTTGGGTACGCAAATTTCGAGTGATCTTAGCAGAAAAGAGACGGTGAAAGTGAGATGTGGTAAGGCATTAGGAGTGACCAAGAGTTTATCTTTATTTATTAGGAGAAATAAAATACCTTCGGAGACTGCCATAAAAATGTATAAAGCCATCATAGCTCCACTCTCAACGTACGGTTTAAAAGCAGCAACATTAACAAAAGCGAATAGATTAAAGCTTAAACGCTATGAGTATTCTTTCAGAAATGTTAAAATTTTCATGTGTGAGGACGGCCAGAAGTAGTGTAAGAGAGGCATTATCAGGAAGAATAATTATAAAGAGGATAACCGTTTATCGCATTTGCTATTGTGGTCACGGTCTAACAAGAAACAGAGGCCATATGTTAAATTCCGTGACAAGGTATAAGCATGATCAAAAGAAAATTGAACGACTATGCTTTACATGGAATACATCGTTACGAAGAGACTTTAGCAAATTCAACGTATCTGATCAAGAATGGCAATTGCTCGCAAAATACAAAAATAAACTTAAAGAAAAAGCGGAAACGATTTACGATTTGATAGATGCATCGTCAGGAGATTCATCGAGTCAGAATTGGTCAAGCGAGAATGAAGGGATGCGATCTTATACATAAAGAGTTGTTAAAGTTGGAATGTTGATTACTTTTTGTCCTATGTAGGGGATTTAGATGTTAACAGAGATCATCGGAGCAGCCAAAATTGAAATGTTATTTAATATTAATATTTTGATTTTATTTAATATACTCGTACATTATTAATTTATTTTAATTTATTTATGAGTGAATTAATGAAAATTTAAATTTTTGTGGATTTTACTTATTCGGATTATGGAGCGGAAGATCTGAGTAGATGTTTTTGTCATTGTTGAATTTGTTTTTGTCATTGTTTTGTAATAGTCCGAGGACTTAAAAATGTTGTTCGTAAATTCTTTAATTCCAAAAGCGAAAACCAGAAGGAGAATGCAACAAATCAGTAACATTTATTTGGGCGTAGTACCCTCCTCATCTTTAAGCTGAGTAGAAGGAAGATAGCCAATTGAACTGTCCCAACTAACCAACTAACCCTAATAATATAATTCTTTACTAACAAGGGTTATGGTGCACTTGTGAGAACAAAACACCGAACAGTATTGTGGAAAAACGACAGTTGGCTCAAGCAGGTTCTTTTACATTACGACTCTCGCAGGTTCAGGATTCCTAGTCAGTTCGAACACAGAATCATGTCGTATGTAACAGATTTCGCCGAATATTTGGGTAATAATCGAATGAAGCAGCAATAGTGCATGTGCTCAAGTAAATCAGTTGCTGCGTTGCTCGAATAAATCTGTGATCATCTTGACATGGGCATACAGAGCATGAAGTATGTTATAGGTAACCAGCCTAACAGCTGCCCTGCCTTGTATACATTCTATCTTATCTTAGCGGCGAATACGTTCCAAAATATTTGCAAAAATTGAACAGGCTCCTAAGCTACCACTACTGGGACCACCCAATTTATGGTAAAAACTTAAGTATGAAGCTTCATTCCGATCCATCTATCCGTCTAGGCTGTCTAGAGGTCGAATTTTTGCTAAACACAGTTTTTATACAGAATTTGTAAAATATTTGCAAAAAACGGAAAAGTACCTATGGTGGCTGCCATTTCCCGTGAACCGATTTCAGCTCAAACCATTCGGGTCTCCCAATTTATAAGAAAAGACACGCACATTGGCACACACAGATATTTAAAGAAAATTGTTTTCTTTGGCGATATAGCGAATAATGTTAAATCGTAAAAGAAGGTAAAATCTTGGTAAATTACACTTAAAAATAACCAATTATGTTGATGACCAGTACTCAGATTTTGTTCGAAAACTGAGACTTGAGATTTGGGAGTTTTGCTGCTGTTTCACAAACCTACTAGTTGCACAAAATTAATATTATTGTTGGTTGATGTAAATAATAATTAAATTTTATATTTACATCTAGTGTGCTGAGGAAACAACATAAAAACTCCCAACTCTCAAGTCGCGGTTTTCGAACAAAATTCGTATGCTGATAATAAAATCGCGTTTATCAAAAAAGTCCTAAAATGTTATTTTTTATCAAAACTATGTAATTTTGGTACAGTAACATAAAACTACTCGTATTATAATAGTTAGTACACAGTACAGAATTGTTAATTAATTCGAAATAAATAAATTTGTTGAAAATACAGGATCAAATTAAAACAAAAAAATAGTTTTGGTATAATGCTGCACAATGCAAACAAAAAATCTAAATTAAATTATTTAAATTAAATTCTTTAATGTTTTTTTTATCTTTTTTGCTTTAATATTAAATTCAGTTTAAGTTTTTTATTTTTTCATACATAAAATATCATATAACTCACATCAACATTATTTATTTAATTTTTAAAAATAGATAAAAATTTTTTATTTGAGTTTACCAAAGTGGATTTCTTTTGGGAATTTTCTGGAATTTGTTTATTATTTATTGTATGAAATAGTAAATATGAATGGTGTACATCAGATGTAGAACGATGCATTTAATATTTATTAGATTTTTAATAGAAATGTTTTTAAATTTTTGATGAAAAACTATAATTTATAATTATTATGATTTTGAATTGATTATGACACATTTTACTCCATTGTGAGAAATAAGAGGTATTCTTTCAGAGAAATGGAGGGGTGAATATGTTATGGTCAACACCCAACTTTATTTTACCGGTAATGTGTACATCACACATGATTAGAGAAGCGAAAAATTAAACTTACCGAACTTTTGGTAAAATTGTTTTAAAAAGTCAAAAATCAGTTGTTTATATTCCAGAAAACTAAGAAGCTCAACCCTTGTTGAAAATTTAGTCTTTAAATCTAACCGGTGCTACACAAATTAACAAACAAGTGTAGCGTACACAAAATTTTTTTTAAAAGTGTATGAAAATAATCTATATGTAACATACAATTAATTTATAAGAAAACAACGTAAACTATTATTCTACTATTTCGTAATAGTAGTGGCTATATTGCGGAAACTCTAGGATGGACTATCAATTGGGTGTGTATGATTAGCTCTGATGTAAATACTGTTAAAGTTAGCCGAAAGTTTCCAGCCGAAAGGTAATGCAGATAGTGACTTTGATATCCCAGCCGAAAGGCAATGCAGATAGTGTCTTCGCTATCCCAGCCGAAAGATGAGAATGCAGATATTGTTTTTCCTATCCAAGCAATGCATCCATTGCTATCCAATTTGCATCCATTTAGCATCCATTTTATTGAGAAATTCTAAAGGGGATACAGGGGTCTAATTTTGTAAAAATTCGGTAATTCAATATATCAAAAATTGATTGAATGGCCTGTCGTTCAAGATTATCGGGCTTTGTCATTGATGTCACTATCGTTATTTGATAGGCCATAATGTTGGTCAACTTATTTTTTATTTTTATTTATTTATTTATTTTATTTATTTTTCTCAACCAAAAATCATACATCAACAGTTAACAATAAAAATGTAACAAAACAGACAGGCTAAGAAATTAGGTTAATCTATGTCAAAGACAGTAGCGATTAACCTATTACAGTCATCAAAAACAAATTAATTGTAATGTGGGGATATAAAATAATTCAATCATATCATTATAACTAACTATTAAGTAAAAAACTAACAAAAATTAAAAAAGTACATATTTAATTTAATATAAAAGCATTAAAAATTGAAAACATTCATATGCAATAAAAACTTATTTAGCAAACATAAATTCAACATCTCTATTATTCAGCAACCAAACCTTCACATGACTATTAAACTTATTGGTAGATATCATCAATCGTAAGTACAACGGCAAACGATTAAAAAATGTAGGCGCAGATACTAGATAAAACTTACGAAATAATTCTGTAGCAAATCTAGGGATTGTAAATATGCTTCGGTAGTTGCTGCGCACATTATAACAAGCTATTAATCTCAACAACCGTTGTCCACTTCTTGAATAAAATAATTTTAAAACTAAAAATGTAAAGGTGTTTAACTGGTAATATCTTGCATTCCAAAAAAATAGGCCAAGTATGATCTCGTCGACTCTTAAAAAACATGACACGTAAAATATACTTTTGTAAAATGAAAAGAGGTCCCAAGGTATTCATATAACTCCCTTCCCAACATGGTAAACCATAGCTCAAGCGGGATTCAACGCAGGCATAATAAAAATTTTTCAATATTTGAGATGAACAAAATTTGCGTAATAAATAAATAGCTCTCAGAGCACAATTAAGTTGTTCCTTAATCTTCTGACAATGAATTTTCCAATTTAAATTAGTGTCAAGATTTAATCCTAAGTAGTTATATATTTATATGAATTCACTGTTTCAATTTTATTGCACGTGACACCACAATTACTTAAATCACAATTATCTATATGATAGAAAATCAATGGAATATAACTTGGAGTGGGCATCAAACCACAAACGTAAGACTTTCATGTCAGAATTAATCTTGCTTGTAACTGCATCTGAACTCAAATCACTATAACTTAGAGCTACATCATCAGCAAATGCAGTTATTTTACCATTTAAGTTTAACAAGAACAGAGAATTAATATAAATTAAAAATAACAGAGGTCCCAAAATAGAGCCCTGGGGTACTCGATATTCAATTCTGTGAGGAACACTGTAACAGTTACCCACTTTAACCATAAAGTTCCTGTTGCTTAAGTAAGAGCTGAACCATCTCAGCGAAACACCTCGAACACCAATCGACTGAAGTTTAAGCAATAGAAGTTTATGATCAACCATATCAAAAGCTCTTTTAATATCAATAAATACTGCAGCCACACATTTCTTATTATTTAGATTAATGTGAATGTCACTTAAAAAATGTGTTAACAATGATTCAGTGTTTTTCCCAGCTGTAAACCCGTGTTGATTATCATTTAATACTTTATGTTTTTTAAAAATGACTCCACTCGGGATTTCATTGCTTTCTCCATAATTTTTAAAATTGTAGGCTGAAGAGCAATTGGACGGTAATTATCCATGATGTCTTTTTTTCCTTTCTTAAATACTGGAACAACAATTGCTGTTTTTGAAGAATCAGGAATAACACCAAAACTAAAACATTGATTAATAAAATTCACTAAAATGGGGGTAACGCAGTTAGCAGTAAGTTTAATCATATTAGAATTGAACACTAAAACATCATAATTACTACTACATTTTAAATTATTAATAATTGAAACAACTTCAAAATCCACCACAGGATGAATAAAAAAACTTTCCTTGACATAATCAAAAACACAACAGTTAAAAGAAGAAGATGACTTAAGAGATGCTCTTAAATTATGAATAATGCGTGAGAAATATTTACCAAACCCATCAGCAATAGTTTTCGAGCCAGACAGAATTACCGAATCAAATGATATTACTTCAACAATCCTGTGACAAGATCTATTCCCTAAAATGTCATTAACCAGAGACCAATTTCTTTTACTATCACCATTACAGCTATTAAATTTAAAGCTATAGTAACTGTGCTTATTAAAAACAACATTGTCATTAACTTTTCTGCAAAGTTTAACATAATATTTACGGAGTTTAACGTTTTCTGGATGTTTCTTACATTTTCTTTCAATTTTTTTCTTTTTACTCATTAAACATAATAAATTATCAGAAATCCATGGCTTAAGCTTAACCTTAGAACTGTGTTTAGTAACATTAATACAACAGGATTCAGCTATACGACTAAAAATTGAACTAAAATTAGTTAGAATTAATTCAGGATCGTTAATGAAAAGCCACGGTGAAAAGTCATATTCAGAGATATTAGCTATAAACTTTATTTTATCAAATTTTTTCCAAATTAAAGATTTATTTGAAGGCAATTTTGAACAAAGAGCAATGTCAATTTTAAGTAAATGGTGATCCGAAATATGAAAGTTATGCAGAGAAGCATTGCAATTGGTTAAGTTACTAACTCGAGCAAAACAGTGATCAATACAAGTTGCAATGCTACTAGTATTTCTAGTAGGTGAATTAATTAATGATTGAAATCCAAATGAAGACAGCATAAATAAATATTCATCACTCTGTGGAGGTAAATCCAAAATATCAATATTCATATCACCCACAATAATAATATTTTGATTATTAAACCTAGATAAAAATTCCGTAAAATCAGAAACGAAATTTGTAACTGAAATGAATTGCAACCTATAAACACAAACAAAAATATATGTCATGTTATTTAATGTCACCGATAATTTAATTATATCAGCCGAATTCAAAGATATCGATTCATACACACAATTCAAATGACAATCGTAAAACGCACATACACCACCAGCTCTATAATTGTTATTACAACAACCAACGGTATAGTAATCAGGAATTTTATAGAAGTCTAACTCATGATCATAAATCCAAATTTCAGTTAAAAAAATTATTGAAGGTAATTCATTAAAAGAAGCTATGTTAACAACAAGTTTATCGAAATTTTCACGCAAACTGCGAATATTTTGATGTAAAACTGAAAAATTAGAGATGTTGAAATTAGAAAAATTACAAATATTAGTATTAATGGATGAATTGGAATTATCTGTTTGAGAATTATATAAGTGACATTGAAAGGAACCAAATGAATCATTCATAATTACAAGTTAATATAAATTTGAAAATCTACTTATTATACAAGCTTGATAAAGTAAACTTAAAAAAAACACACAAAATATTCGGAATGTATTGTAATTTTTATTTCATTTTACAGATTGATCCTTGCCATTTTTAGTTAAACAAGATATCATTCAAATGTCCTCCACGGGACTTCTTACAGGCCTTGATTCTTTTGCGGTAATTTTCAATGACTTTTCGGCACATTTCGGGCTGTATCTCGGCCATTACCTTACGAATATTAGTTTTCAATTCGTCAAGAGTTTGAGGATTGTTTGCGTAAACACGATCTTTCGCGTAGCCCCACAAAAAGAAATCGTAAGAAACGTATCCACCAAGAATCCATAAAAGAAACGTATCCACCAAGCGAAAAATGAGCTTCATCACTGAAGAAAATTTTGTTCGAAAAATCAGCATCGACGGCCTGTTTTTCCAACACCCAATTTGCGTATGTTAAATGCTCCATATTCTTAAATGGCAGAATGTCAACTAAATAAATGACAGCGTACTTGACGTTTATCTTTGACAGATGTCGGTATACAGATTTCTACTTTATCAACCTCGAATTGGATAACCCTTTATTAAAATCGTTGTTGACCCCACGACAGACAACGATCGAATATGGCCTACTTCGGCCTAATTGTGGAGAAATTCTGAAGGGGATGCAGGGGTGTAGTTTTGCAAAAATTCTCTATTTCAATATATCGAAAATGCATTGAATGGCCTGTCGTTCAAGATTAACGTGCTTTATCATGATGCCACTATGGTTATTTGATAGGCCATAATGTTAGTAAACTTCGGCCTAATTATGGAGAAATTCTGAAGGAGATACATGCCATTCAATGCATTTTCGATATGTTGAATTACCGAATTTTTGCAAAATTACACCCCTGCATCCCCTTCTCAAATTTCTCAATAAGATGGATGCTAAATTAATGCAAATTGGGTGGCAATGGATGCATTGCTTGGATAGCAAAATCAATATCTGCATTATCATCTTTCGGCTGGGCTAGCGAAGACACTATAGTTATTACCTTTCGGCTGGGATAGCAAAGGCACTATCTGCATTACCTTTCGGCTGGAAACTTTCGGCTAACTTTAATAAGGTCTGATGTAATATTTTTGTCAACCTGTCAAATTTAAAAATAGCGTCGATAATGTGAAGATTATTATTATTTTTGTTGTTTTAACTTCGTTTTGTCAAGGTCAAGTTATTTAAATCTGGATAAAAGGATAAAAAATGACCCTCGTCCCCGATTCGATTTTTTTTCGTCAATCTTCTTTTATTTTTTATTTGATGCATTGAAAGGTTTTCGGATTTCTACCTCAAGGGGGTCGGGTACCTGCCATAGGAAATCACCCAATATCACGACATTGCATTACATGTTTCCTATATACTCGTGAAGTATATCACCTGAAAAATCTTGGAGCAGGAAATAATTTCGATTAAACTTTGGTTCATAAATCCACCGTCTCGGCGCTGGTAGCCAAATTTTCATTTTTTATAAAATATACACTTGTCGTATAACGTTGAAAAGGCCTTGCAGAATGCCTTAAATTTTCAAGAAATTCTTAGTCCTCAAAACTACCGTTTTGGCGTTGGAACAGTTACTACTCCAAATCATGTTTTAGCGCTGGTATATACCACTTGGTGGCTGAGACCAAGTGTTACCAAATGAAAACGCTGTAATTTTTTTAATTTTGATTATTTTTTATTGAAATTTCGTGGAATATGTTGAAAACATATTACATTTTATGAAAAACATGTTACTGCTCGATATGACCTCCTTTGGCTCTGATTATTTGATTCAGTCTTCCATTAAAAGCATTGCATGCTGACCGAACGTCAGGTTGCGGAATTTTATTCCATTCTCGAACAAGACCTGACTTCAATGCATCAACACTTTCGTATTTTTTAGTTGACACCTTACTCTCCAAAATGGACCATATGGAGAAATCCATGGGATTCAAGTCTGGTGAATATGGTGGCCATTCTTTCGACGAAATCAGCCGCGGAACGCAATTTTGTAAAAATTGCTGTATCGCACGAGCTTTGTGTGACGGTGCCGAGTCCTGTTGGAATGTCCTCCATGTTCGATGAAAACCAGAGGAGTGCGTCCATCTGCAGCCACTGCAGCCCAAACCATAACATAAGCTGGTGATTGCTTGCGCATGGCAACTCTTGTGTCCAAATTATCGTTGGACTTGTGCTCGAACCAAACACGATCATTTTGTTTATTCACATACTGTTGAATGGTGAAAATTTTCTCATCAGAAAAGACAATTTTTGGAATCTCATCACGTTCGGCCAAGGCCTTCAATGCTCGTGTTCTTTCAAGCCTAACTTTTTTTTGTGCCTCCGTAAGATCTTAAACTTTTTGTATCTTGTAGGGCTTCAAGTGTAGTTCATTTCTCAATATGGTTTGAATGCTGTATCGGGAAACATGTAGACGTGCAGCTAATTGATTGGCACTTTGACGAAGATTTCGTTGGATTCGTTTCTTCACATTTCGTATCATTTCTTTTGATGTTGCTGTCTTTTTAAGACCGCCTCTGTTGCGTTTAGCGATGCTACCAGTTTCGTTGTATCGAGTTATGGTTCGATACACAAACATTTTATTCACATTCTAATGCTGGAGCTGACGAACTATTGCCGTTTGTGAATTTCCACCCAAATACAGTGCAATTACACTATTACGTTTGAATTCCATTACGATTTTTTTATGAAGATATTAATTTAGAACAATTATTTGTTGACCACATGTAAACAACTAACCAAACTTCAAACTGTCAAAAAATTGACACGCGAAAATGACAACTACACAAATGACAGCAGAGTGAAGTCAGTAACATTTGGTCTCAGCCACCCTTCTTGAATTTAAATTTTTGTTCTTTTACAAGTGTATTTTAATTTTTTACTTTGACATTCGAAATTCCCGTTATTCGATATGTCAGTTTTGACATCTTTCGCACTTTTAATATCTTGTCTATACATATAATGTTATATTTTCCGTTTTGTAGAAGATATTGTCTTCATTTTTACTACGTTAGAAAGGTGAATATTTGTGGTTAACAAATAAATTTTAAAAAAATTCAAAGTACCGTTATTTTTGAAGTTATGGCAAGATATTTGTGCGCACGGCTTTTTACCGCTAGAGGGCGCAGCTACCAAAATCTTAATACTGTTTGTACAGGGTTTGAAAGGTAGAAGTTCAGCTTTTTAAACAATCATAAATCATATTTGCACTGCATCTAGTTTGGATGCTGCATGACTTTAAATTTGAAAAAATACAAAATTTTCATTTTTTTTTGTTGTGAACGTTGATCAAATTTAGGGAAAAGGGCGACATATATGCTATTCCTAGAAATAACTTTGATCACAATTAAGTAGAGCATCAAATGAGTCTAAAAGCATAACTTTATGTTACATAATTTGAGCTCCAGAGGATTTCAAATTCGCATTTAATTTTCTCTTTTAGTAAAACAAACATGTAACTTAAATGCAATTTTAATGTGTTTTAAGTTTTAAACCTGAAAATCCAATATTTTAAATGAGATTTGGAGAGCCGACAACCAGCAAGGGACATCATACGCAAATCGAATGTTCCTCCTAACTTTGTTACCAGAGAATTGGTCAGTGGCTAAAATTATGGATACATTTAATACTTCGAAATATATGGCAGAAATGTCGAAAAATCTCATCAAAAACCACGGACATGGTAGCTTCCCAGGACCTAGAAAAACTAGATCTGGAGTCTCTCCTGAAACAATTACATTAATAGAGGAATAAGGAAAAGAGAAACAAAATGAATAAAACATTTCCACTGGAAATTATATAACAAGATAAATTCTCTTTTGTGATGGTACTGCCACTTGTGGCGAGTAGCGTAATTTATTATTTTCCGCCGACAAATTTCCGCTATCTTATACAGCATCTGCTTCTCCAGGTTGTTTTTAATATTTCTAATTTGGAATAACATATTATCAGTAAATAAGGTTTCCTTAGTGACGTTTGAAGCAACGTAGTGTGTAAAATCATCCGTGTGTGTCCATATTAGGTCAGAAACGTTAAAATCTCCAATAACCAAATACTTAAAGTTTAGTATCCCTTCTGGATTGGACTCCTTTTCCCTTGTCGTCAATTTTAATTTTCACACATAACCTCTAGATTGTTGACTTTCACGGGTGCGCTGTAAAGAACTGTCAAAGTTGGATCCAAACTGTTAGTTGTCACATTTCCATCGTTACGATAGGCAATGAAATCGTCTATAAAATACTGTGATAGTGTCTAAGATTTCAGTAAAACATTCAGTTTTAGTCTGAAGAACCTAAATTCACCGACTGAGATTTAAAATAATGCCACACTGCCAATATATTGCGAAATGTTATTAATCTAATAATCGAATTCAAGATTGACTTAATGTAGTAACATCAGATTGAGAAGTAGCAGTGTCGAGTCACAATATAAAAAATAATTTGGTTTTAGAAGCCGCTCTCAACAAGTAAGACTGGTTTATTGATACGCTATTAGTTCTGAGAGGTGGTGGAGATCCCACTGAACAGCCTACAAGAAAGTAGTTATATGATTGCTAGGTAATTTGCCATACATTTAAAATCACTATACGTATAAACGGTAAACTTCAATATTAATGGGGAGAACCTACATTATAATTGGTTCCATCAAATAAAGCTTAAGCAGCAAAATATGGCTCAGTAAAAATAGGCCACACGAAAATTTATCTTGTTCACTTTCAAACTATTTGACCTAAAATAAAGGTGTCCAGTAAACACATAACATTATTACATAAAATCCAATTGTTACAAAAACTATTTCAAGTTGGCTTCGACACTAAAAATACGTTTTGCAATTTTTCAATTTTTTGTACAAATAACAGGAATAAAAATTACAACAATTGTTCATAAAACTATAAGGAATTTTTCCAATTTTATTTTACAGCAAGAAAAGCTAAGGAAAAACTCGAAATATTTTTTATTTTCACGTCATCTACTTTTAATTTAAAAAAGCACATAAAAAAGCTCATACCTTTACATACCAGGTAAGTTTAGTTTTATCCAGTTGAACAAATCAATTTTTTTTTGTTTTGTTACCAGTATCTTGGCAATTTAAGATGTTCGATAACATCAATTGTTTATTATTGTTCTTATATAAAGATTTTATGTTGCTGTCTAAAATGCAATTTTCCCGTTTCGATTTGGTTTTTTGCCGAGTTAAATTTGTATTTGGTTTTGATCGATTTTTTTAAAATTGTACTTATCTTATATACTGTAAGTCGAAAAACATTTCTCATGTTTTTTTTTTTGCTTCAGGAAAGTTAATTCGAAAAAGGTTTTTAGGCCTCTTCACGTTATGTAATTTGTGGACTAGAAAACCAATTTTATGTTTTTGATTGGTATCATTTCGAAGTGAATAATAGTAAAACAAAACAAAGTCGCATTTGGTGTGATGAACAGCCACAGGCAATGCAAGAATTATCACTGCATAAAAAACACTGTTTGGTGCGGTTTATCGTTTGAAAATTTCCGATTTGTTTGGCCCAAAATGCATGAACTGACTCTGGTCAATATGTAATTTCAGCAAGACTAGGATTATTCAGAAATGATTTCGGCGAGTTATTTATCTCACATTTCGGTTCGGTGAATTGCCCGCCTAGATCGTGCGATTTGACACCTCTTGACTGTTTCTTTTGGGGCTACGTGAAATCCATGGTGTATGCCAATAAACAAATAACAATAAAAGAGTGGTGAAAATTTGGACATCGCGCATGGACTACTTAAAAGGCAGCCGCGGCCAACATTTACATGAAATAATGTTTAAAAAGTAAATGGCAACAATTTCATAAATATTTACAATTTTACTGTGCTATTTTGAAAATTATAAACCAAACGCTTAAAAAATCACCCATTACAACTAGCCAAGATCTGGGATGCTGAATATTTAGATATTGATGTTCACAACAAAAAGTTGAACAGTTTGGTTTGGATGTTCTGTCGTTTGATTCTCCGCTCTATGAAATGGCTCAGAATCTCGAATCAAATATAAATGACGTTGACCTTGCTGAGGAAGGTATTTGCTTAGAAGTCCCATTCGAAAATACTGATGACTCTGATGTTGGCCCAAACTCTACTTTTCATCTCAATCAATCGGACGATGGTGAAGAAATGGAATTTCGTAAAGCAAGTTCAAGCAAGTTGTTCAAACTTAAGGAATCAAACGAAAGGATTACCGTGCCGTTCGATCAACAACAAATTATTTTCTATCAATATTAGAATTTAAAATTTTACAATTTACGAAGCGCTTTCTTGTCAGGGTTGATAGAAATCCACAATAAAAAGAAATTTCAGGCATTACAAAAGAAACCAATGAGAATACGAAACCAATGAGAATGTTCGTGTTATTACTTCATTAAAGTTATCACTGATAAGATTTCTGTCTGCAAGAATTGATTCAAAAAAGCGTTTGGAGAAACCGACGGTATTATGTGAACTGTCGCAAACAAAAAATTTCAATCTCTGGGAACATCTATTCCATCCATAACAGCTGAATACTGAAAAAGTCGATAATCCAGTGTCACTTACGAAATTTTCGGAACTATTTCATACAATGGGAATCAAATTTAAATCGCCCAAAACCGACACGTGCCATAAATGTGATACGTTTGCAGTAAACATAACTGTAGCAGAAAACTAAAATGAAAAGGAAGTGATTCTTGAAGAAGAACGCAAACACCGCACGCGTTACCAAATGAGAGCTACCAATCAAAACAGCGAGATAAACTCCTAGCAGTGAGTAATCCGTCTGCAACTAATTATTTGCTTTTGATTTGCAGTAATACTCGTACCTACCTTCCCCTAATGTGATGACATCAAGTGCAGTTTTTCAAGTGCATCAAACTGCTATATGTAGAATGAGGTTAAAAGCCAATTGGGTAAAATCGAAATTCTTTCGTAGGAACAAAGCAATCTAAAGTTTATAGACCGTAATTTTCTAGTACCGGGCCACTCACAAATGGAGTGCGACAGCAATCATGCTGCAATCGAGCGAATAAAGAAAGTAATGTACGTTATGGAGTACCGTACAAATCCACGATTGATTTATTGATTGATTGACATAACAATTTTAGTAGAGGAAAAGCACATATGGAAGCATTATAAATGAACATCAACAACAAAAAAATACTTCCATTAGGCATGAACACGTCAGATTTTTTCAAAAAACAAATCTACTTCATGCTTACCTTCTTGTTTAACGAAAGCCTTCGTCGTGGTATTTTTCCAGATCCCTGGAAAATATCATGCGTTCATCCAATTTTCAAGGTGAGTAATAGAAATGAGGTAAGTAATTATCGTGGGACCGCCATTCTTTCTGTCTTACCCAAACTGTTTAAGTCCATGGTTCATAGAGTATTGCACTTCCATAACAAGAGGCTTATTTCTCTTTTTCAGCATGGATTTTATCCCGGTAGGTCTACCGTGTCTAACTTGTCCTCATTTTGTGGTCATCTATTTGACAGACTAAACTCCAAGCAGCAGCTTGACGTTGTCTACACAGACTTCGCAAAGGCTTTCGATGTGTCTTATTAGCAAGTTTGAGAGTCTCGACTGTGATTTCATTCCCATCGACTGGTTGAGTTCTTATCTCTCAGGTCGTTGGCAATCTGTTAGGATTCTGGATTCTTTCTCCCAATTATTTCGGGCGCCATACGGCGTGCCTCAAGGTAGCTATATCGGCCCACTGTTATTTTCATTATTTATTAACGACGTTGTAAAATGTTTTAAGTTTGCCAATTGCCTCCTCTTCGCAAATGACATGAAGATTTTCGCCCGGGTCTCTAGCGTGTTAGACTGCGAAATGTTACAAGACGACTTAAACCGCTTTTGCAGCTGGTCAATTAACAACTTACTGGCGTTCCGTATCCGCTCGCCTGATTTTATCAGTATCAACTGTACAACGAAACCATTGATCGGGTTGAGTTCATTTCGGATCTCGGTGTGATCTTTGAATCTGATGCTACATTTACCAGACATATTAATGCCATTATTTCAAAGTCGTACATTATGATTGGTTTCATTAAACGAAACTGCAAGGACTTTCGTGACCCGTTAACTTTGACATAATTATACGTATGCTTTGTTCGGTCCATTTTGGAGTATGTATCTCCTGTTTGGTCACCCTCCTACCACTGTTATTCTGAGAGGGTTGAGAGTATCCAAAAATAGTTTATTTTGTTCGCGCTACGACGTTTACCATCCAGTTGTGCCGTGGACTACGTTCGTTCGCCTTATCAGAATCGATGCAATCTTTTGAAACTGCAACGTCTATCACCATCACGTGATATCACCAATTCCCATGTCGATTGTATCGAGTTACTAGCACGTATCAACTTGTACGCTCCCAAACGTCGAATGCATCAACGCGATGGAGCTTTATTCATCGGTCGAGCGGTAATGAACTACGGTCTTTCTGATCCAATTCCGAGGGTATTGCGGATATTTAATAAGATCTACGGAGCTTTCGATTATCACTTGTCGAGAAATTCATTCAAGAAAGCTTTATATAATCTTTTGTAGTCGAGCCCATAATTTTTTTGTTTTTTTTGTTAATTAATTGTTTTGTTGTGCCGATTGTAGTCACTGTAGGCGCCATTTATAAATAAATAATGAAAATAGTACTAAACACGTATTGTCATTCAAGTGCGCCACGCTAAATACCACGTTTTAAAAGATCTAAGCGACGCCGATCTCTTAATATCTAATGGAATAGAATTCCAAAGAGAAATACCTCTGACAGAAAACGAAGTATTTGGAGGCCTACACAGGTTTATAAGGGCAAGTAAATTTGATGATTAGGACCTACTGAACAATAACCTATTAAATAAATAGAGAGCTTGCTTAGTCCTGAGATCAGAATCAAATTCAAAAAGGGAAGATGTGATCAAATTTCCTAATTCTAAAAACGAAACGAATACCAGCATTGAAACATCTTTGGAGAACATTCATATTCTGGCATACCATACAAGACAACGTCCCCAAATAGAAAAAGTGGAAGAAGGTGCGAGAGGAACATACGCTATTTAAAATTACTATCAGAAAACCCAACAACTTTATACAAATAACTAAGCATTCCAAAAACCGTTCTGCTAACCTTAATCAAATGATCACCCGAGCGAGTTTGTTAGATAGTGACCAATTATAAATTTTTACCAAATCATCATTAATCAGAGAAATATTAGAGTTAATGGAATCATTATCTAAGCGACTACCCCTACAAATTTGTACATCATCAGCAAAAATATGAAAAGAAGAATGGCGAATCGAACATGTAACGTCATAAATGTACATTGAGAATAGTAAAAGACCAAGAACTGACCCGTAAGGAACGCCAGAAGAGACAGGTAAGAAGTCAGAATACGAATTGTCAAAAAAGACTGCTTGAAAGCGACCCAAAATATAGTCTAAAATCAAGTTAGCAGCAGTGAGAGAAAAATAAAAGTTTGAAATAAGCTTAGTAAACATAATTTGTCTTTTACTCATACTACGACGAATATCATCACAAACATTCAATAAAGCAGCGGTATTACCGTGGAATCTTCTAAAAGCCGATTGAAAAATACTAAACAAACTAAAGCTATCGAAATGAGATTGAATTTGGGTTTTTACTACCAATTCAAGCCCCTTGGACAGAGAAATTAAAATACTAAATAGGTCGGAAATGAGAAAGCTCAGAAGGATTGCTAATTTTAGGAACAGGAATAATTTTACTCAAATTCCACTGAGCGGGATATAAAGAGGTTGTTAAAATGAATTTGTAACAAGTATCTTGATACAGTATAGGAAAAATATGCTTAGCAAATTTTAAACTAACCATATCTAGACCAGTGGATTGCGATTTAACTTCCTAAATTGCAGAATGCAAATCGGCAATAGATATATTTGCAAACGAAAAAAAAAATTAGGGATTCCACGGATACTACCTCAATATTTGAAATATCATGGGTGGAACTAGAGTTACTTAGGTAATGGTTAAAACCATTAGCTTTGAAATCTACCGAAGCGCCACCTTTGCACCTACCAAGGCCCAAATTGCAAACGTTACGCCAAAATATCTTAGAGGGAAGAGAGGGATCTAGCTTATCCTTGAAAAAATGTTGCTTAGCGATACGAATTAAACTTGTTTAACTAACTAACCAATCTTGTTTATAAGCTAGATAAGACCAAGAATTAGAGTTCATTTCCCAAAGACGATATTTGGAAAAACGAACGGAAATAGCATTCGAAATCTCTTGCAAGCCAAGGGGGGGGGGGGATCTAGGTCTAAAATACACAGTAGTGAGAGGAACGCAATTGCTAAATACATAATTAACAGATCAATTAAAACAGTCAATTTGATCGGTAGAAGTACTAAGAGAAAAATCTTGTCCCAACAAATAGAGCCACAAGTTGGTTAAAGGTGAGATTCATCAATTTTAGAAAAACCCCTAAAGCTGAAACATTTAGGTTTAGGATGGAAGAAACAGTTAACAGAAAAAACAAGGAGATCAAAAACAAAAAACAAATGGAATTATCAGCAGAAGCAACAACATTATCAATGAGAGAATAATAGCCACCACTTGCGGTTGCATACGAGTAAGTGGGCGCTTCAGTGTTATAAACTGAAAGGTTAATGCTAGTTAAAATATTTAAATAGCTACGAGAAAATAAAGTCACTTGAGAAATATTAAAATTGAAATCACCCGAAATGAAAACCTCATCATACCGACAGGAAAAGTAACTAAAAAGACACTCAATGTCTAAAAGTGATTTTTTATATTGAGCATACGACCACTTGTTCGTTTTAGGACGATTATAAACCACACCAAAACGGAATTTCCGCTTATTCACGAAGACATTTAGAAAAAGAAACTCAAAGTCAGAAACGAGCCTTCGAGAAATTGAGAGGGGTACCGATACACGTATTGGAAGTTTTTACGAATCGTTTGCGACTTGCTTCAATTGCATATGCATTAGTATTATTACCTGTATAAGACGAAATAAGAGTTAAACATGAAAAAATTGGTACAAAGTTAAACAAAAAAAACATCCCCATCGTAATAATCGAATATTTGAAATGTCAAATGGTTGAATTAATCATTTAATATAATAATTATTATGACCAAACACACATTAAGTAAAATGGTACCAGATAAATAAAAAAAATTAACCAAATAGCAATAGAAAAAAGAACCTTTCAAATTTACAAAAATACGCCACATGTCTATGCGGACCGTCAATTTGTCCCATTTTGGCCCGTTCATTTCATCATAGTTAGGACGAAAAAATCTGTATATGAAAATTCTGTGGAGCGAATCCTGGAGATTTTGCCACATAGCAACATACATAGTGCGATACATTAAAGCCGGTCAATTTTGTAAAAATACGCCACATGTCTATGCGGATGGATCGTATTGAACTATGCATGTGGCTATGTGGCAAAATCTCCAGGATTCGCTCCACAGAATTTCAATTTTCAGACCTGTTCGGTATAATTATGTTAAAATGAACGGGCCAAAACGGGACACCCTGACGATCCGCATAGACATGTGGCGTATTTGGCTATGCTGGACAGCTTGAATCGATTGCGATTCGCATGTGGCTATGAATATGTATTTGGAAATTTTCGTTTTAATTATTTGACCGTATTTTTGATGGGTAAGTAGTAGTTGTAGTACTGTGGGTATGAAAGTTTAATGTTCATATTTAATAATGACGACACTTAAAATCTTTAAAAGGTGGTTTAATTTTTTTTTTAATCTTTGATATGTCATTATGTAAATTTAATTTTTTAAAATCGTATTTAACGGTCTTTTGAAATAAAATAAAATTGAAAATCAAAATCTTGTAGTTTCGTCTTATACAGGGTTAACTAACTAATACATATAAAGGAAAATGTGTAATAGTGAAAACTTGTCAAGATCCATCCGATTCGAGAAATTTTTACTAAAAGTAAATAAGTTTAGCGCTGAACTTCCGGTAGACGTAGAGAACGGTGATATACTGGGTGTCCGCCGGGAAGGTATACTATTTTGTTTTGCCGCCATTTAGGCGAATATTAGTATTGACGGTTCATACTTGACAGTCGTGAAGTAGAGACGTGGCAAATTTATTATGGAAAAATATTCGATAAACCAACGTGTCAATAGGATGTTACAGCTCGTCCATGACAACTCCGATTTTCATGAAAAAATCATAATGAGTGACGAGGCACATTTTCATTTAAATGGATATGTGAATAAACAGAATAGTCGGTTCTGGGCAATGGAAAACCCTCACATTATTCATCAGTCACCTTTACATCCATTAAAAGTGACAGTCTGGTGTGCAATTTGGTCAGGAGGAATCATTAGACCTGACTTCTTTGAAAATGAAAACGGCGTAACGGTAACTGTGAATGGGGAGCGATATCGTGATATGATTGAAAACTTTTTAACGCCACAACTGCATACTTTGGGCTTGATTAACATGTGGTATCAACAAGACGGTGCCACATCGCATACAGCCAGTATTACAATGGAATTACTGCGAGAACTCTTTCCACAACAAGTTATTTCAAAAAATGGTGATGTTGATTGGCCTCCATGGTAGCCTGATTTGACTGCTCCGGACTTCATTTTGTGGGGATATCTAAAAAGCAAGGCTTATACAAACAAACCAGAAACGCTTGAGCAACTCAAACAAAATATTCGTGATGAAATTAATGAAATACCGCGTGAAATGTATGAGAATGTAATGAAAAATGTGCTCAAAAGGGCTCGCATTTGTGAGGCTAACAGAGGCGGACATTTATCTGATATTGTATTCCATACATAATTGCCGACATTAAATAAAACATTTATCAATATAAGATCCATTCTCTTTCATTTAATCAAAAATCATAAACAAACAAAGTAGTATACCTTCCCGGCGGACACCCGGTAAAATTATATTTAACGGTCATTTGATATAAAATAAAATTTAAAATCAAAAACTTGCAGTTTCGTCTTATACAGGGTTAACTAACTAATACACTAACTAATACAAAGGAAAATGTGGCATAGTGGAAACTTCTCATGATCCATCCGATTCAAGAAATTTTTACTAAAAATTTTTCTAAACAGTTCGTAAAGAAATTAGTAAAATTTTCTCGAACATTACCGATACAACATTGCATTTAATAGGCTCGTTAACATACAGACATACTCCACCATAATTAACCGGTGGATTAGCCCTATATCGCCTGAACAAATTATAACCAATAATGGCCAACGCAGAATCGGGAATATCGGACGATAAAAACGTTTCCGATAATACTCTCGGTGGACATCGCGAATTGTGGTGCACTTAAACAACAATACTTACATGCAAACAATTTTAAATAAATAATTAGCTTTTTCTTCCAAAGGCTGGTCAAATCAAGCCCCAAAACCCCCAAAATGTATATATAGAAAAATTTAATGAAAAAAAATTAATGTGCTGGTAGGCGCAAAAAAAACAAACAGGCGCGTCAACTAGGCTTGCTAGTTAAGGGATTGGTTTCATTTTGTACGTTCCGTCGCAAGTCGATTCCTCGTACATTTATGATTTCGCAGCTTCAAGCTCATGTGATAAGGTAAATCTACTCATGTGGTAAATTTGTCGCCCAAAGGATTAGGAAAATAGAAAGATCGAAAAATTCTCAATAGGTGGCGCGGTAGGCGCACATTTCGTTGTTCAGTTCAATTCAATTACAGTTCAACAAGTGGTTCAACCGCTGTAGGTGGTTATTCCGTTTGACAGCTCAGAATATTGTTTGTTCTTTCTGATTTGATAATTTGATTTGTGCGGTCACGGTTAAATGTCTTTCCGATATTTTTATCACTTTTCATTGATTTTTCGAGTGAAATAGTTTACATTTACGGAATATATCAATGCGAATCTATTGCGATTATCTATTTCTGAGTTTTTGTTTGTCGGCGAAAACCTCACCTCATTTCCATTGGAGTAGATCGGTAACCGATTTGCTTTGTTTTTCCAGTTGATTCGAAAAATTTAAATTGCATCTTTTTCATTTGTGGTCTTTCTTTATTTTGGCTATTTCAAAGGTAAATTATTGATCAGTGAAAACTTTATGCGCGATTTATACAAAGTGATGGTCATTTACAGCTCGATATTTGTTACGATGCCAAAAAGAGGTCATGGTAACAAGCTCGAATCAGAATGATTGAAAATAGTGCCCGACAGTCGGAAGAGATCAACGATGCTTACAATGAGCAACAACGATTGAGGAGTAGAGATGTTCGTGCTCGGCAAAGTGATGCAGCAAGATCACAACGTGCGACTATTGAACGACAACGTCGACAACAACAAATTCAACCATTTCTTGCAACACATCAAAATGTACAACGTTTGTTCGTCAAATGACGTCGTTTGGTGATGAAATTGTAAATGAACGAAATTACAATTCAACATTAAAGGTAATTTCACAAACATCAGCAATGAATGTTATTGCAAAATTACATAATTTGCCTCCAACATACGGATTTATGGACAAATTTTTCATCTTGCTCGATCGCTATTGCCGCATCCAGATCAAGAACACAAATATCTGCAAATATACTTTATTCATGATGAAGTAAATCGGCGTTGTGCAGAAATAGTTCGGCAACTACAGTATATATTGCACAATGAGCTCATCAAACCGTTTACGACTTCGTTGGACCAGATGCCATCCGATGATCACAGCATTGTCATAAAAGCGGACAAACGACAAGCAGGAACTCATGCGCGACAATACAATGCATCTACAGTTAGTGAAATATCAATTGTTGTTGTTTGTGAAAATTTGAAATCGCGTGATAAAATTATCAAACGCTAAACTGGAAACGCACTACAGCGAATAAGTGAGACACATCGATCCGCACACATCCACACTGCAATATCCGCATATGTTGTGCCGTGGTGAAGACGGATATCACTTGAGATACAACATGATAAATCCGGCCAATGGTCACTTGATAAATTGTCACTTGATAAATTGTAAATTTTTATTGGTCGAAAAATATATTCACTTGCGTGTGCAATTATGGGCGGCCGGATCTGTTTGTGACGTTTACTTGCAGTCCAAGGTCAGTCATCAAGCGATCGTCACGACGTTACAACACGAGTGTTCAAATAAAAACTGAGATGTTTAATGAACTTCATTGCGAAACAACGTGTATACGGTACAGTCCGATGCTGGATGTATTCAGTTGAGTGGCAGAAAAGAGGTTTATCGCAAGCACACATTCTTCTTTGGATAGTGGGCAAAATTACACCAGACCAAATTAATGACATCATTTCGAATTCCGCCCAAATTCCTGATCTTGAGTAACATCCATGTCTAAGGCATTTAAAACACATATCAATGTTGAGTATTGCAGGTCGGTGAAATCGATTAAGTATGTTTGCAAATACGTCACCAATGGAAGCGATATGGCGGTTATTGGCGTTGAACGAGACGAAACCAGCAAGTTTCAAATGGGCTGATATGTGAACTGCAATGAAGCACTCTGGAGAATATTTTCAATTGCGATTCATGAGCGTCATCCGAGTGTTGTGCATCTGGCAGTTCATTTGGAGAATGGCCAAAGAGTATATTTCAACGCAAAGAACACAGCACAGCGAGTAACCAGACCACCAGCAACAATATTAACGAGTTTTTTTCAACTTGCGCTAGTGATATGTCTCGATATTACACATGGAATGCATAGGCGAAGAAATGGTTACGCAGAAATCAAGGCCAACCAGTAACTGGATATCCAGTGTATTTTCAACTGATGCATTGGGACGAATTTACACAATACATCCAAAGAACGTTGATTGCTTCTACTTTCAGTTGCTTTTGGTTAATGTGCGCGGTTCAACTTCATTTGAGTTATTGCGGACTGTGAATGGTACGGTGTGCGCAACATTTCGAGAATCATGTCAACAGTTACAATTGCTTGAACACGATAATCACTGGAATCAAACGCTAGACGGTGCAATAGCTTTTTCGCCTGCCAATCAAGTTCGCACGATTTTCGCTAAGACCTTCAAATCCACGTCAATTATGGGATACGTACAAAGATGACATCGCTGAATGAATCGCAATGAAGCGTTAGTGCTGATTGAAGATTTCTGTTTGCTTATGAGTGGCAAACTATTGACTGAAATTCATATGCCAGCGCCAAATCATTAAACTAGAGATGAGCGTGCTTACGACAAGACAACTTTGCAACAACAAATACAAACAAATCTTTCCTTGTTGAATGAACAGCAAAAGAGTACGTATGATCAACTGATGAAGGCTGTCGATTATGAAAACGGTGGACTATTTTTCTTTGATGCGTCCGGTGGATCTGGGAAAACGTTCCTGATATCATTGACATTAGCTCAAAGTGGCATTGCGTTAGCTGTTGCATCTATCGGGATTGCTGCAACACTGTTGGAAGGTGAAAAAACGGCGTATTCAGGACTGAAGCTTCCGTTAAACCTGCAAATCAACGAAAATCCAGTTTACAACATTTCAAAGCAATCAGCCATGGCAAAAGTGTTGAAAAATGAAAACCATTCCATTTAGTATGAACCTCTGAAGTTTTCTCCAAAGAACTGCTGAGAATCGGAAATGGACAAATTCCGGTAGATACTGCCAGTGGTTTAATATTGATTTCATTTGAAATGTGCCAATTCACTTCAACGAAAGATGAACTCATCACTTATGTATATCCGAACATTGGTCAAAATTATCGTTAGTACGATTGGTTGAGCGCATGCGCAATTTTAGCAGCGAAAATTATTGATGTCTATGGGAGAATTGCGTTCATACAAATCGATCGACCGTGACGACGTCGTCAATTATCCAGTAGAATTCCTAAACTCTTGGATTTGAATGGCATGCCGCCTCATCATTTGCATCTTAAAGTTGGATCTGTCATCATTATGCTACGAAATCTTCATCTTCAAGCTAATGAACAATGTGATAGTGGTAAGGATTTTGAAAGGACCGTTCAACGAAGAAAAATGCCTAATTCCGCGAATTTCCTTTACTTCAACCGATTTGCTGTTCCAGTTCAAACGCATTCAGTCCCCAGTGAAACTTGCATTCACGATGGCCATAAACAAGTCACAAGGGGAGTCACTGGAAGTGTGCTTCATAAATCTGGAAATGTCATGCTTTTCACACGGCCAGCTGTATGTGGCGTGTCCTTGAGTTGTGAAACCATCCTCATTCTTCATTACGATCGATTATTTTCGATCAAACAAAAAAATGTCGGGTGGAATCGTAAATGCTCGAAATTAATTGATATGATATGATATGATATGATAGAGGCGTACAGGCCAGCCATAACAGCGATCCTAGGTACGTTACCATAATCCTGAAATATCAACAATCAAATAACAAATTATATCTGAATGCGAATAATATTTCAGCATCATGCGGGCCCAGGCCCTGCCTGCATCCTTAACAGATAAGGTTAATTAGGAAAGGATGTTAGTTACAGAAACGACTAGGGCGAACCGCAGCAAAGTCATTTTCTAACTACTTAAATATATTAGAATGTTAGTCTCAATTAAATTCACGCTCTATATTAGAGTTAGTTAGTTAATTAATGTAAGTTAGTTGTGTTTAAGGTAAAGGATACTAATATTCATCAAATGTATTCGGCAGCAGTCCTACTAGACTGGTTAGGTTATTTAATTCACATCTATGGGTCATCTCATCATATACTGCTTGTAACCTTATTTTGCCCTATCTTCCCATCCAACACCATCTAACCGAGGGACTTCACGTTCGTAATGGCACGGCAGTATTATCATACATATGATGACCTAAATATTTCGTCAATAATGTCAAAATAAAAAAAATTTAGATTCGGTATTGTCATTCAGCTACCTATATTTAAATTCACCCAACTAAGCAGGGTTACTTTATATCTAACATTCACACAACTTCACTAAAACATAGCCTGAATTCAACCAGAAAGATCGTCGAAAAACAACATTCCATAGCAAAAAGTCTTTGGATCGTTAACATATTTAATTGTATTGAGTTTATGCTCAAAGCGTAAGTAATTAAATAGACCCCCTGATCAAGAAGTTGCAATCACAATCTTCCCTGACCTTCCGGTATGTAAAAAAAAATAAATAAATAATAAATTTAAATAATAATAAAAATAAATTGAATTATATTTGCCGACAACTTTATTGTTTTAAATCAGGACTTTCGACAAAATTTCAATTTATAGAATTGTTTAAAGTAGTGGGGCATCGTCATCAATGTTCGGTTTAAATACATATAAGGTAATCAATTCTCCGCTACGGATATTCTTGGCATTCTAGACTGTCCATGACAACGTACAAATAGAGATGTCACTTATCAGCGCGCCTCACGAAAATCTAGAGAGTCGAGTGCGTGAAATTTGTAATCGTCACCCAAAATTATTTGATGAACCATGGGTCATTATACGACGTACAAAGCAGACATTAGTTTGAGAGAAAACGCAAAGGCCAAATTTTTGAAGCCACGAGTCGATAAGAACAGCGGTAAAAAATGAATTGCAAAGGTTTCGCAAAACGTTTTAAAACCAAACCAAATTTCGTCAAGGGCTACTCCAATCGTATCATTGAAGAAACCATGTGGAATACGAATTTGCGCTGAACATAAAGTGACGGTCAATCCACAAGTCGATATGGCCGTCACCCAATCCCTCGAATCGAAGAGCTATTTTACAAACTACAAGGTCGTCAATTTTTTACAAAAGTGGATTTGAAAGAGGCCTATCTACAACTCGAATTTACTGATGAATCCAAAAAATCCCTGGTAATAAATACTCCGTTCGGATTATACGAATATCAACGTATGCCTTTCGGAATATCTAGCGCCCCAGGCATTTTTCAAAGACTGATGGAGCAAATCATAGCTGATTTAGAATTTTGTACAGTATATTTAGACGATCTCGTTATATCCGGCGCTAATAATGAAGCACATTTGAAGAATGTTGAACGCGAAGCCTGAAATGAAATACACCTACGACCAACGTCGAATCGATGAAAATCTACGACGACCGAGAAACGTCAAAGAGGTGGAATCTTTTATTGGTAAAATGAACTATTATAATCGTTTTATCAATAATTTTTTTCAGGTAGCTGCACCACTTAATCAACTACGTAGATAGGACGTGATATTTTACTGGGGTGAAACGCATCAAAAATCGTTCAATTAATTAAAGGCATCGTTAATACAAGCTGCTCAATTGGTACATTTCCGCAACGATTATCCAATCATGTTAGCAACGGATGCTTCTTCGTACAGTATTGCTGGCGTAATTTCTCATCGTTATCCTGACGGGACTGAACAATGAACACCCAATTGCGTTTGCTTCAAAAACACTCAACAGTACACAAGAAAAGTATTCTCAAATCGAGAAAGCGGCATTGCCGATTATATACGGCGTTACAAAATTCGATCAACACCTGCAAGGTCGCAAATTCGAATTTGTTACCGACCATAAGCCATTGGTCTCGTTATTTAACCCCAGCAAAAAATTACCGGTTCACTCAATCAACCGTCTTCAACGGTGGGCAATCATCCTAATGAGCTACATGATGGACATTGGGGTGTCATCCGTATGAAGAAATTGGCTCGTCGACATTGCTGGTGGCCAAACACCGACAGTGACATCGAAAAAATCGTCAAAGAATGTGAAAACTGTCAACTCAACGCATCGTCATCGAACAAAGAATTTTCCGAATGGCCAACACCAGATGAACCATGACAAAGAGTTCATATCGACTACGCGGGGCCATTTAAGAACAAAATATTTGTTTTGTGTGTGGACGCATACAGCAAATTTCCATTCGTCGTACCAATGACGAAAACAACATCATCACTCACAATTCGGGCGTTAGAACAAATTTTCGCAATCGAAGGTTTACCATCGACCATCGTAAGTGATAATGGTCATATTACCCTGCTGTATGATTTTAAGATCCGGAGATATTAAAGTTACGTTACTAACATCAAAAAGTAGAGTAGCTCCATTTAAGAAAATAAATACAACACAACTGGAACAATGCGGAGCAGAACTATTTTGCTATCAAGATTAATGAATCACGTATAAGGTAGTCATTAGACGCCTACATCAATATACGATTCAAGAGCCTTGAAGGCATAAATGGAAGGTATTTGTATGAAATCGTGTAGTTCAAATACAAAACAACATCAGTCCAGCCTATTGGTTTTACGTAAAATCACAAGATACGATGCCTTACGTCCAAAGGAATCCAGTACAACAATCTGTGATGGCCTGGGTACAGATGGCTTCAAAGTGTGAATCTGCCATTAACAAAACATCAAGTGTGCAGTATTTAGGAAGAAGTGAAGAAACTCGTAATCACCACGGTAAATGCTCGAAATTAATTCAATCAAAAAATTTATTTTGGACAAAACGAAGTTTTCGGGGCCAGCTAGTTTTATATAAAACTACATGCAATGAAGACGACATGATCTTGTGCAGTGCTACAAAACTCCGTTGAAGATATGGGATGCTAGAAAACAGGATTTATTAGATCTTTTGACGCATTTAGATCCTTCGGTGTATGAGTTCTAGTCGAATTTAAACACAGAACCACTGTCAGACACGCATCCAGATTTAACCGAGGAAGATGATTGTTAAATAGTACTACGGGGTTACTTTTGAGTTTGTTGTAGTTTCCATCGGTATTGGAAGTATATCATCGTGAATCTCCCATATTCCATTAATTCTCTTTATGATTGCTTGGCAATGTCCTACGCCAAATTCAAAATTTTGGTTGCTAAGCCTATTATAAAACACGTTTGGGACATGATTTTGTACATCCCACCATTATGATGGATCTCACCATTTCAAAACATCGCAAATTTTTTTAGAATCTGTGTCAATAAGACATTAAATATTTTTAAATGCTTTTTGATTAATATCAAAAATATTACTAAATGGCAAATAAAATGTATAGGCCTGGTATGTAGAGGGTGGTCATTACTACCCCTAAATCCTACCATGATATTTTGAAAGCCTACTAGTTAGGCGATTTAATGTATATAATGAAACCGCGTCGAAGTTTATAGGATCGGCCCCTTTTATCAAACTAGACAACCGTCCCAACACAAAAAACTTAATGAGTCTTTGGCGCCTAAAACTATTTAAACTAAACTATTTAATGTATGTAATGCGTGGAACTATCTAAAATCGGGCTCGTAAAACATATTGAGCAACACAAAAAACTGAATGAGTTTACTTTTAACTATTTTAATGCGATTTTCAATTATTTCTGTTCAAGTTTTTGTTGAATTACACTGTTAAAATATTAAATGCACACTCGCGTAAATTATAAAATAATAAACTTTGTTAAGTTCGTCACATCGGTTTGAAATCTGGGTATTTTCTCGAAAAAAAATTCTGCTCCGATTTTTTTTTTACTGAAGTGAAGATACAAATAATATTAAGGACACGAATTTACAAATTAAATTATTTTTATAATTCTATAATACTTACCAAATATATTAGGGACTAGCTACTTACCTGTACTCGAATACAAAAATAACATTAATCATCCGCACAGCAAAGTTCACAATCCAATAAAAAAAAATTATAAATTTTAAGCTTCCCCCAAAAATATGTAAAACAGAAAAATAAGTTCCAAAATATTACTAAAACAAAGTAATTATTTTATAATTATATTTTCATTTGTTTTTGGTTTTTTTTTGTTAATTTTATTTTTCTTAAGAAATTAATAAGACAATTAATTTATTTTATATTTTTTATACACATTTTTTTTGTTCTATATTTAGAATTTAATTTATTCTTAAATAATCTCTTTACTATAATTATTTTACAATTAATTTATTATATTTTTTATTTTTTTATTTTACCGTAAATACATTTTTTTATTCATTTTTAGTATTTTTATATAAAATCACTGTCCAAAAAGCTTTATTTACTTTTTAAAAAGTTTGTTTCCTCCTAAAAAGTTTTATTTTGTTAAGTTTCTTAAAAAGTTTTTTGTTTTGTTTAATTTTACATTTATTTTTAAACACAATTTCACAAAATTAAAATAATAAAATAATAAAAAAACAAAAAATATAAAAAAATACGAGATGAAATTAATTTAATTTTTTAATTATTTTAATTAATTTTATTTATTTTTGTATTTTATTAAAAATAGTTTTTTATTTTGTTGTTGCTTGGGGCGTTTCTTTATTTTACGTTTTTTTTTTTTTTTGTTATATATAAATTTAATTTATTTATAAATATAATTTTTATTTATCTGTGTGGTTGTTGTTGTGCTTTAATAAATATTATTATTTTTATATAATTTTTTGAGATAGTATTTAATTTAATATAAATAATAAATAATAATATATACCTATATAATTTTTTTTTTAATTATAAAATGTAAATAGATTCATTTAAATTTATTTTGTTACTGATTTATTTTTATTTTTTAATTAATTTATTTATGGTATTGGTTCAAAAATTAAATTAATAAACATTTTATGATTACGATAAAAACTAGTTGTGCGATGAATTTTGATGAAATTAGAATTTTATTCGAATAAGCGTTTGATGAACTATAATGTGTTACACTAAGATCACGTATTTCTGTATCTGTAATGAGAACATAAATAAGAAAAAAAAGGTTGATTAGATATAATTTGATTTGTATTTAGTTAGTTCATTAGCAAAATTTAATTAAATAATAAAATGATTGCCTTTCTCATGCATATTAATTATTATATGGGGACATTGTGAGTTGTGACCGCAATATATGATTCTTATTTATTTCATATTAACTGTGATTTTGGAAATACGCAATTCATCCAAATGTGTAAAGCATATCTAACACGCCTTTTTTATCTATTTGCCAACCTATCTATTTGCAGAGCTGATATGAATGGTAAAAGTTTAATTTTTGTAAATAGTTCTATTTGGTTTCTCTCCGCACAACAAAGTTTATCTATTCTTGCTTTTGGACATACATTTCAATGTAATGTCAATGTCACAAGACACAAATAGACTGCCATAAATACTAATTTGGTTTTGAAGATTTCTACAAAAGTAAACTACAAAGGTGTGGACTGTCCAAAATTTTGTTTGAATACGAACCTCTCTGATGTGAATCGGTTATGAACCCAATTTTCTTTCTTCTTTTGAACCAAGACCATGTGTGAACGATTCAGACTAAAAAATAAGTCTTTCGGACTTTCCGGACAAAATATTATTTTTAATGGCATTCATACCAGGGATGATATTATCGATACTATGTACCTTTTTCGATACTTGGCTGTATTTCACTTTAGTGAAAAAATAAGAAATATCACTCGCAAATCGATCGAAGCAACCCATTGGGGTTCAAATCAGAGGTGTTCAAAGCTTTAATTCAAAGACTAAGACATTTAATCCGTTTTTTGATTAAAGTTACTTACGAAGCTTAATATTTTGAGCCAAGTGGAAAATTTTATAAAGGCCTTATGCGAAATGCAACTAATAAATTATATAAAACCACGCTAGGGGTAAAAAAGGACAATTAAAAAAGTCTTTGAGTAATCTTGATTCTATCCCATTCCGCTAAACGTTTGCCAAAATAGTACAACAAAAATGCCGAATCGTTTAACTTCGCAAATGGAGCAGCACGTACAGTGTAAATAGAAAATCCTCAATATTAACCAGCCAGTTTGAAGAGATATTTAAAGCTCTGTAGCTTGGCCTCAACAATTACTTAATTTAGTAAATTTCCATTAAAATTAATTTTGTCGGGACACGGAGGCTTGCATTCTAATAGGTCTGCTCTAGCAAGGTTTTATGTTCCAGGCGGTTAATTATTTTAGAATATACCACAGCGGAATTATCTAGAAAGATCATAAAATTTCTAGACTTTCAGTAATCCGTAAATAAACACAATAAACGAGCAATGCAGGTCTGCAACAGCAAACGTAGCTAAGTAGCGGAACCAGTAGTTTAATTCCTTAAATAAAATCGAGCCCTATTATGATTCACAGAGTTTTAATGATTTTCTGGAAATTTTTTCAATAACAGTACCAGAGGCACTCAACAGTTAAAATCCCACTGATTGGCAAACAAAAAATGTGGATCATTAACACATCAAATAAGGCAACGTTGTTAACATCAAAAACCAGAGTAACATCTATAGCTTCCAAGCTGACTTTACCAAAATTAAAATTGTGCGGAGCTGGTTTACTTGCGAATTTAATAGTTAGAGTGGAACACAACATGAAATTTGATCAACCGCCTACATATTTTTGGACAGATTCGATGATAGTGTTGGTGTGGGTAAAAAACAAGCCTTATAAATTTAAATCATTTATGGCAATTCGAATCTCAGAAATTTAGACATTATGCTCTCCATCTCAATAGTTTCATGCCAACTCATCCGATAACCCAGCGGATTGTGTATCTCGGAGTATCGAAGCTAGCCAATGAGTCACACACAATTTATGGTGGAACGGTCCTCTAAATGTCTTGGAGGAAGCAATTCAGCTAGTGCCAATGTTAATAGAAGAAATGCCAGATCAATTGGAACTAAAGCAACGAATTGTAGGAATTAAGCAAAGTGCAACCTCGGCAAAAAAAAATCTACACAACTTTTGATCAAAATGGCGCAGAAACAACATTTCAAAACTGAAATTCGTGTTGTTCTTTTTTTTAAAGTATTAACTGTCCAATGGATTTAATGGCCTTTGAAGGTCAATTAATACTCCCTTTTTATTCCGCACACACCACCCATTCATACAATTACAGTATACCAAACAAAGGGTCTTAGTTGTGTTTATTAACATCACCGATCGTAATCGATGATGAAAATTCGCTTTCTATACAGCCCCTGGTAGGATTCGAACCTAATACCTCCCGGTCCAAGTGTCGAAGCTTTAACGACTGCACCACTTGTCCGATAGTTTTTTTTAAATTGGAAAGGAATATAGCAAATAATAGTATTATTAAATCCTTGTCTTCATTCATACACGAAGACGATTTAAAACACAGCAAATTGGAGCTATGTTGAGAAACATCCACTTATCATCCCAAGGAACCATCTAATCACTAAATTATTGATTCAAGAAGCTCATCAACAATCGTTACCGTTTTCGTTATCATCGTTATCGTTTCAATGCCGCGAACACAGTGCATGGGGAATTCTGGCTGCAACACGAGTCACGCCTGGATGAACATTTCTGAGAACTGGAGTTGACTGTGCGGGTCCTCTTCGTACAAAAAGGGAAGGGGTCATAAGGCACACAAGGGTTAGTTAGCATTCTTGTTGCGCGAATTGGGTGCACTAATTAGTAAACCAAATAAGGAAGTTACTCAATTATTGGCAAATGAAGCTGCTGTTAAGTCAATCAAAAAATGTTTAATAAAGATCATTGGAGAAGCAACGCTGTTTTTGAAGAACTATCGACGGTCATTTATTAAGTCCAATTTTAAGATTGAACATACTGCCGGGCCGACAAAATTAAATATTCAGATTTCTCGGCCGACGCCATATATCGCCTTATCTAACTAATTCGACCTAATTCGAACTAATTCGATTTGCGGATGCTTAATTTTCAAAATAAGTTTACTTAGAAGTAACGCTCCGCAGAGTTCAAGACGTGGAATTGATACTTGTTTAGCTGGAGAAAATTCTGAACCCATAAGGTTTGAAAAAATATTTTCGCTCATACTGTAAATGGAGCTAGCCCTCCTTTCTTTGTCATGGTACGGGTTTTTCATACAACTTTACTTTTAACTTAAAGCACCCAGTTTTCGGGTCCCAATATAAGCCCAATGTTTCAACTGAGTCGGAACCCTTTATCTGCAAAGAGCTATCTTGCTCGGTAACTAGCGATGGTAGCGTGTTTAAAATACTCTCATCGTTTGTAAACCACTTCCTCAGTTTAAAACCAGAATCTGGGCTTGCTGTCATTGCTTCGTCGGCAGCATCGGCTCCAGATATCAAGGCATCTACGTAAATACTCGTTCTAATTTGACTTGCTGCTTTCGATTACTTTGTAAATCTCGGTGGATTCAGTGAGTGCACGAACAGCTAGGTATGTTGCGCTCGCTGTGCCGTACGTGACAGTACTAAGTTCGTAGGTCCTGATTCTGAGGTTATTTCACCGTATTATCCTCTGAACATCTTCTCTATATCACTTGTGAATGGAACTTTAAATTGCTAGACAATTGTTTACTGATACGCCGGAAGTTGTTTGGCGGAGCCATCGAGTACAACTTTTAGTTTTGTGGTGCTGCTCAAGCTCTTCATTATATCATGGTGTCGTAGATACTATTCTTGAAGTGTTGCTCCATTTCCTCATATTCCCGTCATAACGATTGATATTCCTTCATGAAGTCCTTATACAGCGTTGCGAATTCTTAGTTTTCCTGGCGAATTTTCTTTCGATGGGTTGCATTCTTTGAAGTGCAGTTTGAAATGAGTTCCCTAATAGAGATGACCTTGAGCGGTAAGCGCACTTCGAATCGACCAGTATTATCGGCTCGATTGGTGCCCTGAAAATGTTTGTCTTTATTTAGATTTGGCGACAACTATCCATCCTAAAAGTGTGTTCTGCAGTAATAATTGATCATTGGTTGACAACACTTCGAAAAAGGCGTCTGCTCTAGCAATCATATCGATTTCGTTTCGTTGGTAGAAATACGGGTCGGCTAAATCATAATGCTGCAGTGACTTTATATTTATTAGTAGCGAAATTTCGGAATGTTTTGTTGTCAGCTTTAGTATTGGGAATACAAACTAATTAGATCTGTTTTCTAAAAGTGGCTCTGACTATAACAAATTTTTATTGTGACAGCTGATTTCCATTGTTTCAGACAGTATTGCATTGAGTTTCATACACAACGCTTTTATGGTGTTGAATATGTCGGATTTTGTGATAACTAAATAGCATTTGCGGGAAAAGTTAATTTTTGTTTTAATTGAAAAAAATGCAGCTGAAGGACATCGAATGCTTGTGGAACTTTACGGTGAAAAAACTCCAACCGATAAATGATGTAGAGAATGGTTTCGACGCTTCCAAAATAATAATTTCATTGATAAAATTATTGATAAGCCCCGCTTGGGACAACAAAAAAATTCGTATACGATGAATTAGAGACATTGCTCGATGAAGATCCGACTCAAACGTAGGAGCTTGCCGGTTGGGAGTGACCCAACAAACAGTTTCCGTACGATTGAAATCTATGAACATGGTTCACAAGGAAGGCATTGGGTCTCTTATGAATTGAAACCAAGAGACGTGGAAAGGCGATTTCTTTCTTGTAAGCAGCTGCTTCAAAGGCAAACAAGAAAGGGCTTTTTACATCGTATAGTGACTGGTGACGAGAAGTGGAATTTCTATGACCAAGAGGAAAAATACTACGCTTTGCCCAGCCAATCATTGGCGTCGACCTCAACATCAACACCAAAGACGAACATTCATATGGTGCGAAGGTTATGCTGTGTATCTGGTGAGACTAAATGTACTACGAGCTTCTACTACCTCGCAATTCTATTTCGGGCGAGCCGTACAGACTATATTTAATTCGTTTGAATGGGCATTACGAGAAAAACGACCGGCCTCACGTCGTAAAAAATATTTGGAAACGCTCAAGTGGGATATTTTACCGCACCCCCTGTATTCACAGGACATTGCTCTTTCTAATTAGTGGTTGTTCCGACGGATGCAATACGATTTGGGAGGTCATCGGTTCACTTCTTTCGAAGAAATTGAAAATTGGTTTTAAACTTGGATCGCCTCAAACGACGAAACGTTTTTCCGAGATGGAATTCGAAAATTGCCTGACAGGTTGAAAAATGTCGTAAGCAGCGATGGACAATATTTTAAAATTAATTTGTATTCCCAATAGTATAAGGGCATCAATTTGAATAATTGGTTTCTCCTTGTTCCATGGTGAAAATTATAGCAACTCAATTAATCGAGAAATAATTGATTCTACAAGTTTCGACGAATACAACATACAACCGTGCGACATACAATACGACACATATATTACAGTGGTGACCACCGAAGCCGGTGTTTAGCGGCACGCCATTATTAAATTAAAACCGCGCGTGGTGGACAATTTATTTAAAATGACTTAATATTTTGTTTAGTAAATATCGCAAAAGTAAAATAATTGAAAAGGACATAGGGACCGCGTCCATGTTCCATCGGGGGAAGTATTATATTAGAACAGTCGAATAACATTTGTGTGAGTACAGTCGCCACCGCAACAACGGGGGTAAATAATTGTGCAGGCGCCGAAGCCGCTGTACCCACAAGAGAGAATTGTCTGAGCGCCGAAGCCGCCGCTCTCACGTGGGTAAACAAAACGGGTGACCACAGACGCCAACGCCCCAACAGAAGGATAAAAAAAATTCCAAAAAACCGTAACCACCGTATTTCCAAAGTAACGTAATTTTTTTTTCTCGATAACAACATTTTTCATTTATTTTCTTTTTAAATTTAACCTAACGTAGAATCACGTTTTACTAACATATTTTTGTAAAATATTTTCACCAGCCACGAATCGTTTTACCGTTTATCAAAGTTTTTTACTTCCGAAGTTTTTGGTTTAAATTTTGGTTTCTTGTTGTTATCACGAGGACAGCATTGTCTGTGCAGATTTTTTTTATATTTTTCCTTTACATTCTGCAACGCATTACAATTTTCGAATTTTAGCGGACCCCCCCCCAAATTGTGGCACAAAAGGTGACGTAATTTCGGGGGTATTCCGCCCAACGGTTGTTAAGCCAGGGGAGTACCGAACCCCAAGTCTCGTAATTACAAGGTAACCATCCCTGAAAATTTTTAAATACATTTTCGTAAGTTTTATATTAAGAGTAAACACGAGTATATTGAAAGAGTAAATTTACAAGCCAGTCTAAGTGACGCGAACGGCACGATGTCGGACGTCGAACGTAACGATAACAAAATGAAGACCGACCAACGAGACGAGGTTAACGAGGTCGCGAACATGGGGAAGCACAAGCTGCAATCATTATTAACCGCGGACGTACGAGGATGGTTCCAGTTAGCAGAGCCTCACTTCGATTTATATGGCATTAAAAGCGATTGAACAAAATATTTAGAAGTCATGTCAGCGGTACCCCAAGAGATGTTCGACACAACAGCCTCGGACCTCTTAACGAACGTCCCTAACGAAGGACAATACGAATATATAAAACGGAGGTTGATAGAACGATTGGACCCGTGAGACGAACGACAACTCGAAACGTTACTGACGTGAATCGAATAAGGGGACCGAAAACCGTCCGAGGTGCTTCGACGTATAAAACATCTGGTGGGAACCAATTTTCCAGACAAAATTATACGATCGCTGTGGACGAGTAAAATGACGGTTGTAATCCGCACAGCTATCGCAGCCCAACTGGAGGGAGTGGATAACGAGCGACTGGCGACAAAATATTCCAAAAGCCTCCATCGTCGCATTTCAGTCGAGTCGAACAGGCCACCCCTAACAAATTCCGACCGACAACAGCTTCCACAGCTTCACAATCACTCGAGTACCGAATTAACAAACTCAAGACAATAATACGAGAAATGTTATTCCGGAACCGCAGTCAGTCGCCCTAACAAAATAATCGGTTTATAACGCAACAATCAAGGCCACGATCACGACCTCGCTCACATTCACGCAATGATCAGCGACCACGAAGTGGTTCTCGATCACGGAACGTTGAAATACCAGGCGTATGCTGGTATCACGCGAGCTACGACAAACCGCGCAAATGTCGGCCTCCATATAAATACAGTGCGTCAACGTCCACACAGTCATAAAACGATACAACAAAAAACGAATAAGCCGCACCGTTGCATCGGCTACTAATGAATCTACAAATACGAATAGCCGATGTTTTATATACGATACGAACAATAACCTGAATTTTCTTATAGACACGGGAGCTGACCTTTCGGTGCACCCTGTCAGACGTTACGATCATCATTTTTATTGAATTTAAAATCTAATAAATCGATTTTCGGCTCGAAAATCAATACCTACGACACGAAATTGCTCAAGGTTAATATCGGACTCACACGTCCATTTACTCATGCTTTCCTTTTAGTTGATGTAAATCGTCCGATCATTGGTGCTGATTTTCTCGGTAAATTCGTTCTCTTAGTACACATTAAACGAAAACGGCTGATTGATTCAGTGACTCAGCTGTCAATCAATGCCACATCGATCAGGGTCGACACGCCTACCCTGATACGTTCGATAACGAATACGGTCGGGTACTAAAGAAGTTTCCTTCTCTAACAGCCGAACCAAACTACAATTTAGCCGTCAAACATTCCGTGGTTCATCATGTCGTAACGATAGGTCATTTACCTGTATCGCGACCACGAAGACTAGATCCGATTCGTCACAGTATGTCTCTTGCCCTCCTCACATGGTACGAAAGAAAGATAACGACTGGAGGCCATGTTGAGACTACCGACGACTCAATTCCGTAACGATACCGGATCGTTACCCGATACGACACATCCAAAATTGCTCAATGAATTTATTTGGATGTTCGAAATTCTCCAAAATTGATCTCGTTTGAGCCCATCATTTAATTCCCGTGGCTTCCGAGGATGTACATAAAACGGCAATCATGACACCATTTGGCTTTTACGAATTTGCACATATGCTATTTGGCTTAAGAAACGCCGCTGAAACGCGCGATTTAGAATTTATTTTCACGTACATCGACGACATCCTCGTGGCATCGAAAAACGAGGAACAACAATTACGGATTTCTCACCCCCAAACACGTTCAAACGAATTCAGCAATTTATCGGCATGGTAAATTATTACCATCGCTTTATATCGAAACTAGCTGAAACGCTCGCCCCAATTCACGAATACTTGGCTGATCTACTCAAGAAGCGCAAGACACCGAAAAACTTTTCTTGGCCCGACGAATGCCAAGACGCATTTAAGAAATTAAAAACGGATTTGGGTACAGTCACGTTATAGACACATTCACTGAACGACGCAAACTTCAGTATTACGACAGATGCATCGAACGCTGCTGTCGGTGCTGCTGTGTTACAACAATATAATAACGACTGTTGGGAACTATTGGGATTCTTTTCAAAAAAACTCACGAATACCGAACGAAAGTATTCTGCATTGGATAAAGCATTTTAAATATTTCGCTGAAGGTTGGGACTTCACCATTTACACCGACCATAAACCTCTGACTAGAGCGATTCAGTCTAAAACTGAACGCAATCCACGACAAGCAAGGCATTTGGATTACATCAGTCAATTTACAACGGATATTCGACATAAAAACGCACGATCGACAACGAAACGGCAACATCGAACGAACGAACGACAATCGAAAGAAGAATTTACTTTCTGGTTCCGATTGCCCCGCTACTTCGACTTGCAAACTAGAGCTTTTTAAATTGCCCGGGTTCGAAATATACTGCGAAATATATCGCAGTATATCGCAGAGCCGTTACGACGAAAAATATTCGACGCGTTACACAAAATTTCACATCCCGGTATACGTGCTACTCGTAAATTGATTGCCGCTCGATATTTCTGGCCAAGTATAAACAAAGACGTAGATAATTGAGCACAAGCTTGTTTATCTTGCCAGCCATCGAAAGTCCAACGGCATACAAGGGGGTCGATTGGACGATTCGAAATTCCACCTGGTCGATTCTAATATATCCAATTGGATATAGTTGGCCCGCATCCACCGTCCAATGGATATACTTACCTCGTAACCTGTGTCGACCGACCGATTCACTCGATCGCCCGAAGCTTATTGCATGACCGTTATGTCTGCAAACACAATTGCCAAAACATTCGTAAGCAATTACTTATCTCGATTCGGCGTTCCGCAAACGATAACAACCGATCAATGTACGCAATTCGAATCAAAATTGTTCGCCGAATTAACGAAACTCCTTAGTTCTAATCGAATACGCACGACTGCGTACCATCTGCAAGCGAATGGCAAGGTCGAACGCTTTCAACGACAGCTCAAAGCTGCTCTCAAGGCCCGAGAAAACACGATTCACTGGGGCTCTGAAACTCCCATCGTATTACTTGGAATTCGAGCTACGGCTAAAGAAGATCTCAAGTGCTCACCAGCCGAAATGGTCTACGGACAGACACTTAAACTACAGGGTGAGTTCTTTCCCGAAAATCCTCTTTCTCCTCCAACTTCAACCAACACAGTCGTCGACCAATTACGCACAAATATGCAAAATCTTATCCCCACGAATATTCGACAACCACGACAAAACGCTCTATAACTGCAATTACGTTTTCGTACGAACGGATAAGATTCGCACCGGACTACAACACCCATACGAGGGCCCCTATAATGTCATGCTCCGGTTACGGAATATTTTGCTCTGCAGAACAAATTCCTGCATTGAGAACACGAAAATCCGTACGAACCAAGGCCTAAACAATCCGCTCCTAACTTTTAATCGTTTTCCAAACTAGGAGGGGGGTACTATAGCACTCAATTATTCGAAAAATAATTGATTCTCGCATCACCATTTATTGTTGCTGCTATGCCTGTAATTGCGAATGTAGCATTTTGCCTGCAAGGAAGGATTCTTGTGATATTGAGCCTAACGGTACAGTAAAAGTGATGTTCCTAGGTTTCTGAAGGTGTGACCTCATGCACTAAACTGTGCTGTTTCAGGTTGCACTAATTGCATCGATATCCAGATTTACAGCTATAAACGGTGTGGTTATTGTTCAAACATTTAAAACGTTGTTTTTTGAGTACCGGCAATTCCTTAAATTTCCTGCATTCAAATAATAATTTTGTTCACTGCTATTGAATCCTTGGAATGCCGCAAAAACACTTTACTCAAACTTTAAGTTTATATTGTCTGCCTAATTTATCAATAAAAACCACGCGTATAATAAAGCATCGATTCGCAAACCTTCGATGTGCTCGATATGATAAGTTATAAATTATTGTTCATCGATGCGATCGTTTATTTCATAAAAAGCTCATTTGTTAACAATTTACTCAACCCTAAAATACTTGTGTACTTCACTCAAATCCCAGACCCCAAACATATGAGATTTAAAGTTCGTAATATCAGATTTCGTATGTTTGGGGTAGTCACATAACCCATTTGTATACAGTGTAATATCCCCATCGTAAACGTCGTCGGCACACAATACGCCGCACCCAAACATTTTTTGCTTAAAATCATTTGTATGTTTCACAGTGACTGTCAACCAACAAGAAAAAAATCTCTAGATATTCTAATGCTTGATACATAATAAACATAAAGCTTATAATATACATATTTTACGGAGCTTTTTTCTTCATTCCGTAATATTATAATTTTCTATCATCCAAAACGATTTCGAAATGAAAATATTTGACACGTTCACATGGAGCAATATTATTTTGTGCCTTTTTGTATTCCTTACATAATATTGGTACCGTATAAGAGCGAACAGAATACCTTAATATCAATTCAAGACACATTATGAAAGATTTTTTTCCTTCATAAAATAATTCCATTCTCATTTAAATTCACTTTAAAGTACACATACTCGTACACACACACACATATTATGTCTCTAGCAAAATAAAGCTACGTATGAAAATCAATATCACACATTTCATCTCATATAAAACCCGTCGTGTACGTATAAAGGCACAATCGGGTAAATATATAGAGAGCTTTTTTATGGGCACACAGGTATACTCGTATTGTAAGGTACAGCAAGGAATAAAATATTAAAAGTGGAGCTTTTCACGAAATATATTCAAAATACGAAAATTTCTTATCGATACCTGTATGTATAAACGACAAAGTATGCTGAAAAATAAATTTATGCAAAACTTACCTGTATTTGATGTTGTGAATATCAATTTTTCTGAAAAATCACTCCATCCATAACGATTTCTATAAAGAGAAAATAAAAAGAAAATAAATTTTTATTTTAGTAAACTCAAGTAGTGTGTGTGTGTGTGTATGTATCTATGTGTGTGTATTGATATATGGTAGAAAAAATTTATCTAAGACAATTCGGAAAATTTTTTATTTTTCCGTTCAGGTGAGGGTCAATCTAGAACGATTTAAAGTTTTTTTTCTTTCGACGTCGTACATACAAAACAAATTTATTTTTTGTCTTATTAATCAAACATACAGCAATATTCAAGCTTATATGAGTACATATAAAACCAACAAAAAAAAAGTGAATATAAAGGCAAAAAGCTTTCATTGTGAAAATCTATGAAAATGGAACCTTACCAATTTTTTATGTTTTGTTTGTGTTTAATGTGTATAAAGATTGATGTTTGTTGTAGAATTAATGATATTCATATTTTTTATGCTGTACTAGATTTTCTCTATTGTGCTGAAACTGAAAGCTTTCAACTACTAGTTTAAGGCAAAATAAATGTGTTTGATTGACGACATAATTTATTCGAATAAAACTTTTAGATTTTATTTTTATGTGGTTTGTAGATGGAAATGTTGGATGAAACAATAGTTTGTTAGGTACTCGTAGATTGAATGTTTTATGTCCAGAGTGTTGGTTTGGATGTTAACCAAAGTAATAATTTGTATTATATTACACCGAAAAGGCAATAAACCGTTTGTGGCAGATACCTATGCTCTAAGTACTCGTAATGCAGAAAATGCCAATAAAAATTCGTTATTATTAAACCACAAGCACCCGAAATATTGTACAAAAAATGGAAAATCGCATAATCGAATATATAAGAACGCCAAAGTTGACAGATGATACGAAATATCTACGATCAAATATGTTAAAAGAAAATACCGAAGGACCTAGTATTTCCCAGTTTGTTTTTACAAAAAGTTAAGGACATTTCTTTAAGCATTTGAATCATGGACGTTTTCGTCTATAAGAAATTATCAAAAATATCATATAATTGTCTGGTCTTCAATGCTGATATCTTGCCTTACTTTATGTAATGACGAATGCAAGATTGAATTTTATCATTTCAATTTGTTCTCTTGAACATGCTGGACTGCGACAGCTGGATGTAGTCTGTAATTAGAGTAACGCCACATTATGTGCGTTGAGCGTAAATATCGTCGAAGTAATAAAAAAGTGGTTCTAAAAATTCCTTATGTACGCGTGTGTGGTATCAGAAGAAGTGCCTGATCGCAGTGAAACTTCATACTTAAGCTTTTTCCATAAACTGGCAAATTGTTTTTGATTGAATTTGGTCCACCGGAATTGACAGCTTTTTTGCTTTTTGTAAATATCTTAATAAAACATAATTAACGAGAAAAACGATTATCAGTTAACAGATTCCAAATTTAATTTGCAACAATATGAGTCCGGATCATTTTTACAAAATTTAGTCGAAAATAACGATTGTTGCAAAAAAAAAAAAATTCTTTAATAAAAATTTTACTCTTTACAACCCGGACAGATTGATTGATCGGAATAAAACTTTATTTATAAGCTTTTCTACAATTTAGGAAATCTCAGTGCCTTTTGACCAAAATCGGTCCATCGGAAGTGGCCGTGTAAAGCAAAATATTTCGAAAGGAACGTATAAAAATCCGGTCCACTGCATTCCAGGTGGATTGATTGATCTGAATGAAACATCACACTTAAGTATTTTCCATAAATTGGCAGATTTTAGTGATTTTAGACCGATATTGGTTCACCAAAAATGGAAGCTCATATTGAGAGCTTTTTCGTTTTTTTGTAAATATTCCTAAAAATATACCGTTTTCGAGATAAACTGTTATGACTTAAACGAATATAAATTAATTTTACGAACATATCGGTCCAAATAATTTTTCAAATTTTTTTACCAAAAATGACAACTTTTGACAAAAAAATGTTTCTCAACAAAAATTGGGCCCTGTGGAGAGAGAGAATGATGAAATAACAGAATATTTTGGTTTTAGTATGGAGGAAAACCCCAATAAGGCAAATGAAGAAGGTGAAAAAAAGGAAAACGATCGTAATAAAGTTACAGGCACACAAGCGTCAGGTAATGTAAAAGGGAAAAGGCAACTACGAAAATAAGAAGGAACACTTGAAACTCTACAAGATACAAAAAGTTCAAGATGTTACGGAGGCACAAAAAAAAGTTAGGCTTGAAAGAACACGAGCATTGAAGGACTTGGCCGAACGTGATGAGATTCCAAAAATTGTCTTTTCTGATGAGAAAATTTTCACCATTCAACGTATGTGAATAAAGAAAATGATCGTGTTTGGTTAGAGCACAAGTCCAACGATAATTTGGACACAAGAGTTGCCATGCGCAAGCAATCACCAGCTTATGTTATGGTTTGGGCTGCAGTGACTGCAGATGGACGCACTCCTCTGGTTTTCGTCGAACATGGAGTCAAGATAAACCAAGAGGTGTACCGCCAAAAGATCCTAAACGATGCTTTGCTACCGTGGGCACGTAAACACTTTGGTACGAACCGTTGGACATTCCAACAGGACTCGGCACCATCACACAAAGCTCGAGCGACACAGCAATTTTTACAGAATTGCATTCCGCTGCTGATTTCGTCGAAAGAATGGCCACCATATTCACCAGACTTGAATCCCATGGATTTCTCCATATGGTCCATTTTGGAGAGTAAGGTGTCCACTAAAAAATACGAAAGTGTTGATGCATTGAAGTCAGCTCTTGTTCGAGAATGGAATAAAATTCCGCCAGCTCACGTTAGGTCTGCATTCAATGCTTTCTATGGAAGACTGAATCAAATAATGTTTTTCATAAAATGTAATATGTTTTAAACATATTCCACGAAATTTCAATACAAAATAATCAAAATTAAAAAAATTACAGCGTTTTCATTTGGTAACACTTGGTCTCAGCCACCCGTAATTTAAAATCTTTCAGTTCATTGTCAATTTTCTCATAATTAAGATACTTTTCAAGATATTTTTATGAAACAAAAAAGGTTAAATCTTGCGATTTATGGAAATAACATAAGTTTCACCACGATCAGTCAATCCGTCTGGGATGTATATAGGCCGTATTTTTGTTCGTACCTTTCAAAATATTTGCAAAACCAAGAAGTTCCTATGGAAACTGCCACTTCCGGTGAACCGATTTCGGAGAAAAATCTTCGGGATCTAGCTATTTGTAGACAAAGTTTGAAATTGAAGTTTCAACCCGATCAATCAACCGTCTAAAAATTCTCCTATAAAGTCCACAGGGCCCAATTTTTGTTGAAATACATTTTTTTGCCAAAAGTTGTCATTTTCGGTATAATTTTGGAAAAATGAGAGTTTTTCTCGAAACCGCAATATTTTTCAGAATATTTACAAAAAAACGAAAAAGCTCCTATTGAAGCTTCCACTTCCGGTGAACAAATATCGATCCAAAATTACTAAAATCTGCCAATTTATGAAAAACTTAAGTATAAAATTTCACTCCGATCAGATATTCGATTTTGGCCAAATATTACTGAATCTCCAAATTTATGGAAAATGCTTAAGTATGAAGTTTCACTGCAATCAGACACGCACACACAAAAAAATTTTAAAACCAATTTGTTATTACTTCGACGATATAGCGAATAATAAATCTGCAACATTTTGGAGGTCGAATTTGGAAAAAAATCCGACTGATGAGACAGACACACCTCCAGACAGTGTCCAGATCCAACCCTGGTGATCCACCTGCTTCAGATGTGCATTTCTGGTATAATTCCTATTCTGGATGTTTTCCTTGTTAATTACCTCGATATCCAGCGTTTTTGTGGCGTTCAAGTATGGCGTGCTGCGTTCAAGTGCTCCCTGTATTTCCTGCATTTCACCTCTAATCTCATGTGATTGGAACTTCCTGTTATTGAAGTACAGTTCCAGAATGTTATCAGAAAGTTCCCTGACAATATTCGATCGTTGAGTCCGCAATCAGATGACAACGTATCGTTTTTTGTGTTGTTGATTAGTATTTTACCCTCGGAGATGAATTGTATCGTTGTTTCTTTTAGCGAAATCACATTAAAGTGGCTTTCGGTCCCCATAAGTAGTGGTTAAATACAACCATCATTGAATTCTTGGAAAGTCAAATGTCTTTGCACAAATTTGTTGTCGTTCGAATTTGTGAACAATTTTTGGTTGCATTTGATAAGGTGTTTAGGGCGATGTTTTATGATGGTGTCGCTTATAATGATTAATGGTAATATCATCATTACTGTCGAATCTTCTTCGTCTAATTTTGGCACTTCAAGCATGTACAGGCGAGTCTCGTCATTTACTGCTATTTTTGGGATGACAAATTTCAGAGCTTCGTCCGGCAACGTGATAATGACACTCTGATGTACGAGTATGTCCTCCACAATGATTATTTCTTTTAGAGAAAGTAGTTTGCTACTTGGTAGTTCTATTTTCGTTCGGATTATTGCATCCTGGATGTCCTCTAATATTGTGTTAACGGTGTCTATGTTAATTAAAGTTGTTAGCATTCCTATTTCGGTTAAGACAACTTTGTTGGCTATTTAGGGTTTTCCAATAAGGGTGATATGATCCAAACTTGTCTCGCAATAATTCAGTGGCACGTAGCCCCGTCTTGTTGGAACCAAATGTTGTCAAGATCAACTTCTTCCAATTTCGGCCATAAAAAGTTGGTTATCATCGATCTATACCGATCTCCATTGACAGTAACGGTGTTACTAGCTTCATTTCGAAAAAAAATACGGACCGATGATTCCACCAGACCAAAAACTACACCAAACTGTCAATTTAGGTGAATGTAATGGTTTTTCATGAATAATTTGAGGATTTTCTTCGCACCAGAATCGACAGTTTTGTTTATTTACCGCACCACTCAGATGAAAGTGAGCCTCATCGGAGAAGATGATGTTCTTAAAAAAATCGTTATCGTATTCAAGTTATTTCAAGGCAAAATCAGCAAATTCACGACGTTTACGGATGAAATTGTAAACATTACTGAATACAATAAAACAAAAAATGACAGATCATGACATATTACAAGTGGCCGAAACGTCACTTAAAAATCATATCATTCCTATTGGAAAACCCTATATATATATATATATATATATATATATATATATACATATATATATATATATATCTATATATATATATATATATATATATATATATATATATATATATATATATATATATATATATATATATATATATATAATATATATAAAGAGTTAGGGAAAAGTTCGCGACCTTTTTTGGGTGGCATTGAAACAAAGAATTTTCTTATGAACTTTATTAAACCAAATATGTGCCATTTTGATCGATGACCTTTTCCCATTTTTCTGGTAGAGCCATGATTTCATCACTGTAGAACTTTTGTAGTTTAGAGGCGAAAAATCGAGAAGAACTCATTTTTGCCTCTTTTGAATTTAATGTAAAACCATTAAGATGGTTCTGCATGGACCGGAACAACTGGTAATCCTATGGTGAAAGGTCAGGACTATATGGTGGGTGCACCAAAATTTCCCTGCCAAGCTTTCTCAGTTTCTGCCTGGTCATAAATGATGTGTGTGGTCCAGCGTTATCATGGTGGAACACAACGTCCTTTCTGCCGATCAATTCTGGACGTTTTAACTACCGTAAACGACCGTAAAGATTAGAATCAATCGTTTGGTCTGATAACAGCACCTTATAATGCACGATTTCTTTCCAAACCCACCAAACACACATCATTATCTTTCTTGGCGTCAATCCTGGCTGTATGTAATGTATTGTAATGTATTTATTTACATATTAGTTTAGTTATTGGGTTGAGCTGATATCTTTCGGCTGGAGGAAATCAATCAACATTGTCCAGGCTGTTTACTTTCAGCTGCGATAGCGAAGGCACTATCGACATTATCGATTTTTTATCTTTCGGCTGGAATTTTTCGGCTAACTTTAATAGTATCGGTAACTCGAATTTTTTGCAACTGGCCATTATTTAACAAAATACAACAAAAATAATCAACGTTATATAAGATTTTATTTCGACTTTTTATGCGCTATATTTGTCTCAATATTTTTATATAATTTTAGCTGTCATTGATTTTAGTACTTATAGGTATTAACAGAACCAGAGATACAGCAACAAGCGACGTTGTCCGTCAAACTAATTTACACCTAAACACTAGAATGCTATCACAACCAACGTCGCTGGCGACTACGACATTATATTCGATTTTTTTTACAATCTATTGCTAATTTTGTCGTTGGCGCTGCAGTGTCACCAACCACATAGTTTGGAATTATTATGCCCGTATCAAATTTTTTAGAACTTTTATTAAATTAACAACATTTTAAAAAAACCAATAAAAAATTACTAAAATATTTTAGAGCTATGTTGCTATTGTCTTTCACGTTGTTCGTTTCAACGATAATGCTCTTGTGGTGTTGACCAAAGCTACATCACCGGGAGATCAATGTATTTTGTTGTCGTGTCCTTACTTCTGTTTATACGTTATGTTTAAAACCTAAAATTGCAAGCTTGGCTATTCAAATTAAGTACCATATTCGTAACTACATAAATCAAATTTATCAAGCATTTCGGTAAAATGCACATTCCGCCGATTTCGAACTTTAACCGTAACATATACATTCGAGGTAAAATAAATTCGGATATTGGCCACAACATATTTACCCCTCCATTTTTTAATTATAAATGTAGATCTCAGCATAGAACTGAGATCTTTAAATTTATGGTGTCTCTAAAATAACCAACTTAAGATAGTTAGATATTTATATCCGATTTAGTTACAAATATTGTTAGCATATCATACCTAATTTTTTCCGACATTAAATCGACAAACAAATACTTTAATAATATCAAAAATTATAAGGTATTAAGGCTTACCGATTTATAATTTATTATCACATATAACACTGGTACCTCAGTAAATATAATTTACATAGACATATACCTTCTAATCGTATATACAAATTACTATGTAAATTTATCGTTCTGGCAATAATATAAAGGAATTATTGTGTTCTGTGTATGGGAAGTCTGAATATTTTCTGTTTTAATAAAATTAAAATTTGAATTTTTGATATCAATATTTTACCGTATCTTGTGCTAGATGTATATGCTATATCGATGCTGCTTCCCTACATAATTTACAATTTTTTTTATTCCTTTAAATAGGATTATGCTTGCATTGAAGATTGAAGATTAAAGTTTTATTAAATTTATTTTATTATTAAAATGGGTTAACAAACAATTTAAGGCGCATCTGCAAAATACAGCGCTCCTCTAAATTCGTTCTTTATTACTCGACTGTAGAAAATATATTGAACCACAGTCACTAAATCATAATTTAGAAAGTTTCACAAAAAAGAGTAAACAAAACCCTAATTTCAAACTTTATGATTACATTCCAGATAGTTTTTGTGAGATTCGTCGTACCCAAACATCAAAACTAAAAACAGCAAAATACTAAAGTTGAGGTTTTTCATCTTCATATCTAATCTATTTTATATACGAGGGAACCGTACAACAGTAACAAAAAATACTTATTTCACTTTTCTGATCTTTATCCATTTTTCATTTCACTTGATTTATCCCATTCTTGTATATAGATAAAAATATGTTAAGATCCAAATATTTTTATCAAAAAAGCCAAAGCAGAAATTGTAAAATTTATATACTTTTTAGTTCATCACAGATAAATTTTTGTATTAGGTCGCAAAAACATTTTCGAAGGAGTGGTCTTAAACCGTTAACTGTTATTGCCGGGAAAATGGATTTTCACCATATCCGCAAAGTAGATACAGCGAGTATTTATCTAAACAATATCAATCTTTCCAAGTTAAACATCAAAAACACATCTACTCTGTTAGATTAAACTTTACATCTTCTAGCAACGAGCCCATGGTTCGGGTTGGTATATTTAAAAAAAAAAAATTAGAACTGGCAATAAATCATATAAACAACGATGAACATACACCAGAATGTATATGTACGAGTAGAAACAACATTGTTTCACAAAATATGTATCCCTAGAAGCACAAATAAATTTCATACCATAATAATGTTGCGGAAGAATGGTATGTGCTTTATATACAGTCGAGAAAATTTTCATCCTCTATTCATAGCTCTGCATAAACGTATATACTTCATGTACACGTATATAGAGACGAAGAAAATATGAAAAATGATTATGGAAAATACCATTATTACAATACACAAAGGATAAATTGAACAAAAAAAAATAACATTCCATTCTGAACTCAACTATTGAAGCAAATTTATTTACTACATAGTTCCGTGCTTTATTCTCGTACAAATTCATTGTAACATTAGACCAAGAAAAATAATAAATGATATTCAATAAACCTTTTATAGGATGGATCCAATTATTTCCAATTATTCGTTGTAACGAACACATCATTCGTATTTTGAGACGTTCTGTAGAGACGTGTTACTTGCGCAACGTGTATAAGATTCGTTTACGTTTATTAATGTACCAATATGCACCTGCAAGTGTAAATAGTTAGATTTTGTGAAAAGATGGGTACGTATCGAGTTTGTACTAATGAGGAGATTACTTGTTTCCAGCGACAATTTAACGAATTATGGTGCAATTTACGAGAAAACACATAGCTTGAACGCTTAAAAATCAATCTCATTAAAGTATTCAGAATCAAGAAGAGCAACAATTTGAGACGAAAATAGCGAGAACAAATAGGCTACAGCAATCCAGTAACATCGAATAACAACACAGTGATGAAAAATCTTCTCTTAACAGCCAGTACAAAAATGATGGAGACGGAAGAAAAACAGTAAAATATCTCGAATCTAAGAGAGCCATAACTAGAGGCAATACACCATTACCACGGTGAAAGAAATAAAGTGGTCGACACATACGCCACTTTTATGATTGTGAAATACATACAAAAAATAATACCAAAAATCCACACTGTTAAATTTAAAAATATTCCAATTGGATTTGTTTTGTAGTGATCAGTATAGATCAGTCAAAACCCTAGAGGGTAATGAATGGGATCTAATTATGATGATTTTTAACTTGTCGAGAGACATTTTTACGTTCGAGATCCCGACATTTTTACGGGCTCGAACCGTATTTAGGAATGTCAACTATACGAGTATGTAAAATTCCAATTGGCGAAAATACCAAAATGTTAAGAATAATTTCAATTATGAAGAAGTTTAAATTTAGGAAAACATGATGAAAATCATCATCCGTGCCCCATTTTCACAATATCGATAGACAATTTTCTGACCTATTTGCATATATGATAGAGATCCCGTGAACATTTCTGGGATGGGCGATATAACCGTGAACGTAAAAATGTCTCTGGACAAGTTAAAAATCATCATAATTAGGTCCCGTTCATTACCCTCATAGGGTTTTGACTGATCTATCTGACAATGTAGGTGAGACTCCGTGAACATCTCTATAGGATCGGTGAAATAAAATTTGAACATTTGTTCAAATTCATGAAACTTCTAAGTCGTATATGGCCCAATAAACATCACAAACGTCCCCCTGCGAACATCCATAGGATTTTGTGATTTGATTATTTTTACAATAAATCGGGTTCGTAGCTTATTTGGGAATGTCAATTGGGTAAAAATCCTATTGGAGAAAATACACAAATTTCCAATTGGGAGTAAAATTGTAAATGAAGAAGTTTTAAATTTTGGAAAACACGAAGAAAATCATCATTCGTGTCCCATTTTCACAATATTGATAGTAACTCTTCTGATCCATTCCATTGAGATCCCGAACGTAAAAATGTCTCTCAACAAGTTAAAAATCATCATGATTAGATCCCGTTCATTATCCCCTAGGGGTTTGACTGATATATTTGACCATGTAGGATCGGTAAAATAAAGTTTGAAAGTTAATTTCAATTCATGGAACTCCTAAGTAGCCTGTATGGCACAGTAAATATTTTCATAAATTAACCATGTTCATTTCAATGTTAGAATTTTGTCTATGCTATCCTAAAATACATTTAAAAAACAGCCTTGGAAACTGTTTCTCTCAAATCCATCAAGAACAACACTATTGACATCAGATGTAAGAACCTCATGTAATGTATACAAAAGGGGACACCACACTCAAGATTGTGGAAAATTTAAAGAGATGAGTGCTTCACTGCTGCACTGCTTGAGTTCTAGGAACTGTCTTAAACGCAGCCACTCGACAATGAATTGCACGCTCAATTAATCATGCAAGGAACGTGGAGTGCGACATCATCAATTCAGATGCGACAAGTAAAAACTACATACTGTTACCACGGGCGCTAGTTACAATTACAACCAATCACGCAAATTGCCACTATCTACGTGCATCTATCGATCCATGCTCACAAGTGACGTTTATCACTTCAAAGGCATCTATGACAGCTTAAAATTAAAAACATCTAAAGGAGAGCTGGGGGGAGAGCAAGTGGCAGAGATAGATAAGACGACAACAATTTCATCACCAACGGCAAGCAACCATTGCTTGGGTTAGTACAATTTGGGTGGGAACATCATAGTAGAAAAAGTGAAAAATGGAATAGATCGAAACCTCCCCCGGCATGCCAGTATGCCTTACTCAGTAGCCCTGGGAGCTGGCTAGGATTCATTGGACCAATCATTCATTAATCAGAAATCACACCGATTTCAGAAACGAGAATACTAGAAGAAATATCAAAACACGAATTGGGAATTGGACATCAGAACTCTAACAGAAACATCAAAGTTAGCAACAAGTAAAGAAAGAAATGAAACGTTGTCACATCGAGATTCTAGGCCTCAGTGAGGTCAGATGGAAAAACAGAGGTTAAACAAATACAAGCAATGGAAATTATATGATATTCTCTGGGAGAGACGGCACACATGATGAACAAGGCGTGGACATAATAACAAACAAATAAAGCGAAGAAAGCATTTATGAAGTGGAAACCAATTAACAGCAAGCAGATTAATAGTGGCAAGAGTACATTCAAAATAAGAAACACAAGTGCCTCCATGCCCCATCCGAACGAAGATCCCGATGAAACAACAAAAGATGAATTCTACAATTACAAGCCACAATAGAAGGAACGCACAGGAACGACGTTAAAATTGACACAGACAACATCGACCTGGCAAACTGTCATGGGTTAATGCGTTGTATTCTGTGCGAAACAACCATGGAAAAATTCTCGTTGACTTCTGCATCACACACAAATAACAGTTGTTCACAGGCGGCAGCATCCTCACAAAAATATACATAAAAATACACATGGGCATCACTGGATGGCTGAACTAAAAATCAGGTAGACACATGTCAACAACAAATTCCTGACATCAATCACTACAACAAGTTGTGATAACAAAGTGGGTTGCAGACGTACACAGTGATCACCAACTGGTAATAGCAAAACTTCAAACCAAGCCAGCCGCTGTGAAACACTAAAAAGACAGAAATAGGAGGAAATTTAATACAAACAGATTGAAACACTGAGTGAAGAAACAAGGAACATGATCACCGTAGAAATGAAGCCACCAAGTATAGAACAAAAATGGAACCAAACTGAAGAAGCAGCCTACCTACATCAAGACTGCTACGGATGTACTTGGCTACCAAGAATACAATCGAAAATCTTGGATTATAATGGACATGGAAAAAGTCAACTTAAGCTACCAACAAGAAATACGGCAGAGATGAAACGCAGATACGAAGAAACAAAACGTCAAAGAAAGACGATGGTAAGAAATAATCGAAGAAAATATGAACGAAGCATCTCAATGTTGCCGAAGAGGCATGCACACACTAACTAAAAACAGTGTGTGTGGAAAGTCACACAAGTCACCGTCAAATTACAAACATAAATAAATGCAAACGAAGTGAAAAATACTATAACACTGGAGGAGTAAGGCTAGGATGCTGTTCCTGATCGTATTGGATAATATAATGCGCAAATTGGATGTCCCGCCTCATAATGACATACAATGAGGGGACTAACAGGTAAATTCAAAGATCTGGACTATGCAGATGGCATATGCCTGTTTATACACAAGCACTCAAATATGACTGACACACAGAAAAAGTCAGAAAAAAGCAACAAGTGTTCGTAAACAAAAGTTCCTTCGAAGAATTCTGAAATGCCTCTGACCTCTAACACCATTAACATTGAACTGCGTAGAAGAACAAATCAGTCTGGCATAGAGACCGAAATTAGAAACGAAAGTGGAGTTGGATTGGCCCGCGGAGGAAATCACGAAGTGATATTAGCGAGGATGCCATTGGACTGGAACCCGCAACGGAAAAGGAAAGTAGGAAGAAGACCAGCGACGACATGGAAGGGAATCAATACTAGCTGAAGCGAAACCACACTTCATGGGAAGAGATAAAAGCTGTAGCCCCCAACAGAGTATGACGAGGCAGCCTAGTAGACACCCTATGTTCCTAAATTGAAGATGCAGGAAAAAAGCAGAGCTGAGAATTATGGGAATTGGCGAAAGTGAAAAAAGTAATCGATAAAACATACAAAAACATTATCAATAATGACACACTTCAATTCCAAATTCGAATTGCCCATAAAAACGTTTTTATTAAATAAAATAACACACGAACCCACAGAAGCCATTAGGTTCAAAAATGGAGCAATCCAATATTACCACTGGCCGATCCAGGATATAATATTCCAGCCCCAATAGATTTACTCCTGAGACCAGATTATTCTGTGGATGTCATTATAACTAATATATTTAGGCAACAAACAACCAATTGCCCAGCGCTCCAGGCTATATTGGTTAATGTTGGGAAAAATAACAGAAAGATATTTGTTAAATAAAGCTACAGTAAAAACAACTGCAATTGCTTCTCAGGAAAACTATCTAAATGAAATTGAGAAAACTTTTAAAAGGTTTTGGGAGGTCGATGATTTACATCCCCCGCGAAAACAAACTGCCGAAGAAGAGAAGTGTGAACAGGAGTGCAAAACACTTTCAAACGATCAACAATACTACTGTTGGTATGTATATTGTAACAATACCGATCAGTCGTTCTGCCACACTAGGTAATACAAAAACAGCAAGATTTCTGTACCTATAGAAACAGTTCATTAGAAACATTAAATTAGCGACCCAACACAGACAATTTATAGAAACGTATGAAGATCTTAGACACATGTAAATGATAAACAGGGCATCGAAAACCAACAACACTTACTATATGTCACATCATGTTGTTCTAAAACCGTCCAGCATTACGATAAAGTTGAGAGTGATATTTGACGCCTCTGCGAAATCAACCAATGGAAAATCATTAAATGCCATTATGTACATCGGACCGAAACTGCAGCAGGACCTCTGGCATATTGTCATGAGATGGCAAATATGGGTTTCCGAAGAGGACAGAAAGCTCCGACATATATCGTGGCGTAACTCACCAACCGAGAAACTTCTGGAATATGAACTAAAAACGATAAACTACGGAACAGCTGCTGACACATATTTAGCGGTCAGACCCATGCAGCAATTGGCAGAAATATTAAAGAACGACTACTATGTTGACGATATGACGACGAGGTGCGATACGTTGAATCAAACATTATAAATTCGAAATCAATTAACTGTAATGCTCCGACGTAGCTGTTTTAATCTAAGGAAGTGGGCAAGCAACAATGAAAAACTATTAACCGATGATGAGATTGAAACTAACCAAACAATCAAAGCTTTGGGCTCTATTGGAAACCCAAGCTCGACATTTTTGAGTATAGAACTCCCGAGCTATATTAGCCCAGTATCAAAGCGGAATATTCTCTCTACCATTAGGTTGGCTAGCACTAGTAACATAATGCCAAAAATCATGCTTCAAAAACTCTGGATTCAACGGTCTTAAAATTACATGGTGCACAGATGGATTACTTTTAGAGGTTCAAGGATTTAGTGACGCATCAGAACAAGCATATACCACTTGTTTTTATCTAAAACTCATCATAGGAAGACATGTCAACTTAAGCCTCTTAGCAGGTAAAACCAGCGTAGCGCCCACGAAAAGTGACCTTACCACAACTAGACCTAAACAGAACCCATCTAGTAGTTAAACTGTTTCAAGAAGTTAAACAAGCATTTGTATAATACAACAGGCCCCGACATATACACATAGAAATCATATGTTGCAAACGGAGTGTCGGAAATCAGGAACCTGACTGCAGCAAATCAATGGCATCACACCAAATCAAGTGATAATCCAGCTGACTGCGCAAGTCGGGGAATAACAACTAAATAACTTTTAAGCCACAATCTCTGGTGGACAGGGTCGCAATGGCTAGGAAACAACACAAGCTACCAATTTAACGCACAAATTAAGAATGTTCCCGATCTACAAAAATCCTGTTGATTTTTATAAACAATTGAAGTAAATGTAAACGTAGCCGTCAAAAATGAAGAGTCACATAATAAAATCATGGACTTAATTAACAAAATATCAAGTGTTGTAAAGATGAAGATAATTTTAACGATAGTAACCAACTTCGGCAAAAGTTGCAAAAAAGAAAATACTGATAAATGGGGATACATAGCGCATCTCTTTAAAGATAAAATAAAACAGCTCCTAAAGATTGGGCCAGTAGGCGAGGAAAGCAAGCTACTACAGCTAAGCTAATTCCTAGGCCAGCAAAGAATCATGAGAGCACGTGGAACACTTCAAAACCCATTATTGAATTATAATAAAAAGCATCCCGCAATAGTGCCCTCGAGAAACCAACTCAGTAAAACATTAAGAAACCATGCAGATCAGAAAACAACCCAGAGAGGATTCCTACTAACGATGTCATACGTACACAAAAACTATTGGACCATAAACGCTCAAACTGATGGGAAACTTACCTTATCCACGAGTGCAACCATATCTAGGCCGTCTACTCACACCGGAGTTAACTACGCTGACCCTTTTCAAATAAAAACATGTAAAGGTAGAGGTCATGACGATTTTCATATGTCTTGCAACAAAGGCAATTCATATAGAGTAACTGATTTCATTGACACAGTGGTTGCGCAATTCGCTGTAGATGGAATAAGATGATATTTTCAGCCACCAGCATCGCCTCATTTTGGTGTTTTATGGAGGTAGGTGTGAAGAATTAACAACAGCTTTAAGCTAAATAGAAGCCGTGCTAAACTCGAGGCCTGTATGTCCAATTTCCGATGATATAACAAGGAACTTGCCATTCGAATAAAAATCACAAGGCCACTCGTTGGGAGTTTGCGGGATTAACTTGGAGTTTTTGTGTTTCGTGCATGGGCAACTGTATATGTCGAGTGTTCGCAAGGCATCATTTTTGGTTGTTTTCGCGCCAGAAAACCAAACGAAACCCGTAGAGCTTAGCATTGAATGTGAACCTCATTTATTTTCCAAGTAAATAAAAGACATTGAATTCATTTGAATTACGAACTAATTTCATTTAATCACCACACGAAACTCAAACTGTACACAGTGCGGCCAATATTGCCGATCTCACTGAATTGGAGTTGGAAGATTGATTAGGATTCATAATCGCACTTATGTAGAGTTACAATCAAATCCATTTTAGGTGGTACGACGTTCAGTCATCTAGTTTAATTGTTAATGATAATTTTGGGAGGAGAATGTCTGTTCTTGTGCCCCTACTCCCTTATCGGGCTGAACATTTGTTGGCTAAAAAAATATTTTTAAAAACCATTAAAAACAAAAACATTTTAAGCATAATTTGACGCAAAATTGGTTCATGATTTAAACGGAAATAATTTATTAACTGCTCGGAATGAAACTTTATACCAAAATGACACCTTATTAAAGTTAGCCGAAAGTTTCCAGCCGAAAGGTAATGCATATAGTGTCTTCGCTAGCCCAGCCGAAAGATGATAATGCAGATATTGATTTTGCTATCCAAGCAATGCATCCATTGCCACCCAATTTGCATTAATTTAGCATCCATTTTATTGAGAAATTTGAGAAGGGGATGCAGTGGTGTAATTTTGCTAAAATTCTCTATTTCAATATACCAAAAAGGCATTGAATGGCCTGTCGTTCAAGATGATCGTGCTTTGTCATTGATGCCACTATTGTTATTTGATAGGCCATAATCTTCGTCAAGAATGGCCTGTCGTTCAAGATTATCGTGCTTTGTCATTGATGCCACTATTGTTATTTGATAGGCCATAATGTTGGTCAACTTCGGCCTAATTGTGGAGAAATTCTGAAGGGGATGCCGAGGTGTAATTTTGCAAAAATTCTCTATTTCAATATATCGAAAATGCATTGAATGGCATGTATCCCCTTCAGAATTTCTTCATGATCAAAATTATACCTCTGCAGTTCCTTCAGAATTTCTCAACAAAATGGATGCTATATGGATGCAAATTGGGTAGCAATGGATGCATTGCTTGGATAGGAAAATCAATACCTGCGTTCTCATCTTTCGGCTGGGATAGCGAATACACTATCTGCATTACCTTTCCGCCGGGATAGCAAAGACACTATCTGCATTACCTTTCGGCTGTAAACTTTCGGCTAACTTTAACAGTATAAAATGACAGCTTTCGTAACAGATTTTTAATTTTTTTAAAGATGAAAAGTATATATGCTGTATAAGATAGCGGAAATTTGACAGCGGAAAAAAGAGATTATGCTACTCGCCGCAAGTGGCAGCACTATCACAAAAGAGTAATTATTTTGTTATATAATCACCAGTGGAAATTTTTTATTCATTTTGTATCTCTTTTTTTACTAAATAAAACATCCCAGCTGAATAACATATTAAAAGTGATCCTTAAAATGATAATTTATTAATCTCAGAAGTAAATGAACTCGGTAAATGAAATCTTGAAATTTACAAGTATTCCGTCTTTCCGCCATTTAAAAAATTACGATGAAAATTACATAGTAGTATTGATCAGGGATTTTGAAGTAAGTTTTGGACAAAATTCAAGGATCTTTTCATGCTGGACTAAACTCGGTCATTTCATAACCAATCCTTTAGAAAATTTAATAGTTTTGGCCAATATATCAAAAACTTCCACTAGTCACCACTACTTTCGGTTATTTTCTAATAGATTGTGTTATAGTGAGTAGTGGGTTCTTTCCGGGAATTCCCGGGATATTTGTTGATATTTTATATCCCGATTCCCGGGATTTTAACCCGGGATTGAAAAATAATTTAATTTTATCGAATTTGTCGTTTATGTATTGAGTATAACAAAATAAAATACCAAAATAATTTTTGAATATTGAAAACAAGAATATTTTTGACGGTGTATAGTGGTAGAGTAGAATCATATTTTAAAACAAGGAAAAACATTAATTTCATATTTGGATTTTACCAAAGGAAAGCTATAGTAGTAATTTGCTAAATTTAAATTTATTTTGTGCAGTTTAATTTTTTTACTGTGTTGGTAAGTAATAAAATCAATGTGCGTTGATTAATTATATATTTTATTTATATTAGAAAGGTTTTTTTATCAGACTATCTTTAAAAATATTCATCGGAGGTTTGGAACCATTTCAAAATGGATCTTCAACCAGTGGATTAATTCGTCATCTATTGGCTGTTCATCCGGAAAAGGCAATTAATCGTAAGGAAAATGAAGCTAACTTAGAACCAGGTCCATCATCTTCCAAAATTTCTAAGATTCAACCGACAATTTTAAACTACACTAAACGACTATCTATGGCAGAAAGAGTAGCTAGATTATGCGCTTTGGACGGGTTTTCAATTTATGATGTTTGTAAAAGCTCGTTTATAAGGGGAAGTTTGAATGCTCGTGGCTTTCAATTGCCTAAGTTTGACACTTGATGAATGAACTAGTTTCAAAAATCGACGATAGTACATTATTCAAACGGCAGTTTCGATAACTTAGGTCTGATCGAAATTTATGGCACTTGAACAGCTGGAGTATTAAAATATCTGCTTCAACAGAAACTTTCTAGTTTTAAATTTAAACTTAAGTGATGTTTTGGCCATAACAACCGATTTAGCATCTGTGATTAAAAAATTTGGGAGCGAATCATCATTTATGATTCACCAATTATGCTGGAAGAGCAGGATGATTTTAAGACAGCTTTGAACAAAGTTCGCCAAATTGTGAAGTTATTTAAAAAATCAGCAGTAAAAAACTGTGTGCTTCAATGACATGTTAAACATGAGCATGGAAAAGAACTCAATCTGATGTTGGATTCTCAGACTAGGTGGAACAGTATTGCTCCAATGTTGGAGTGGTATTTATTGTTGAAATTCTGTTTTAGAAAAGCATTGGTAGACCTAAATTCTCCAGTAAAATTAAACGAAGATGAGATTAAAACGATGCAGGAATTATTAAGTGTCTTAAAATCAGCATACTTAGCAGTTGAAGCACTGGGTGCAAGAGATTGTAATATTGTTACTTCAGAAGGAATTATAAAGCTTCACTTCAGTTTTGTTCGAAATTTAACTGGTATTTTAGCAAAAAAAATATTGGAAGCTTTGAAGAAACAGGCTATCACAAAGGCGTTCAAAAGATTTGATTTCGCTTGTAATGTTTTTGCAAAATTCAGAAAATTTAAAACCTGCAGCAACCGATACCGAATGTGAGCTCAATAGCTATGGAAACTTTTTTGCAAAATCATCAATTTCGATCTAAATTAGCAAAAGACTTGGTAATCCAATGATCCAATGATCTGATGATCGGGACATAAAATCTTAGTAATCCAATATTTTTCTGATGATCGGGTCATAAAAATTGATGATGATTGGGAGTCATCCGATTTAATCGATGAAACAACAACAATTGATAGTAGTTTACCATTACCATCAGCTACAAATGATTTGTTGAAGAAGTCTTTGGCAAGTGCAAAAAAACGGGTGGGTCTATCAGACCGGTAGGATTTGTAAAATTTTTAATATTTAAAAAAAGCGATTCCCGAGTAATCCTGGAATTTTATAAATTTTCAATCCCGAATCCCAGGATTGAAAAAATCGGGCACCCACTAATAGTGAGATTACATGGAAAATTTGGGGAACATTGGTGGATTAGAATTTTCACTATAGTTTTTTAATTTTCTGCGGCCATAAGTTGTCTTCAGATTTTGGCCAATATCTCGAAAACTTCCACTAGTACCCAAAATTTTCGGTTGTTTTCCTAATAGCTTATAAGTCACACTGAGATTATATTTTGAATTTAGAGATTCTATCTGATTTTACATTATAACATATCTGTATGTGCAATCTTCTAAAATTTATTTTGAGAAATTCTGAGTATCCTGAAGTGTTAATGTACTTACAGTAGTGGAATCCAATATTAGTTCCAAACTGATATCTTTTACATTTAATCTAGATTTACGATTTAAAAAATGTTCGCTGCTAATTATATAACAAACGAAGTTCTGTTTTGTGATAGTGCTGCCATTTGTGGCGAGTAGCGCACGCTCTTATTTTCCGCTATCTTATACAGCATGAAAAGTATATCATTTACGAAATCCAACCAAAAATTAAAAGTTAATGAGTTAATTTAGTCTTAAAACTAAATTTTCTAAAATGATTGAAGGTTTTTTAGAATTTAAGCGGAATGGAGAATTTTGGTTAAATAAGAGAGTTTCTACTCCTAAAATTCTGAGCCGGGTGTTGGTCGCCTCATGTAATATAACCCTCATTTTATTTTTTTTAACAGAATTATTTATACTAAATCGATTTCTTGCAATAACTTAATAATTAAATAAATGTAAACAGAATAAGGTACCCAGTAAATCATTGACGAGAAATTCATCGAGAAATCACTTAGCCTGGTTAATTCCCAAAACAAATTGATTCATTTTCAGTTCATTAAATCTACAATAATTTCGTTACGAGAGCTTTGAAACGTTTTTTCGCTAAACACAAGAAAGAGTTTTTCGTAGAAAATATGTTTGTGTTTTTTTGCGTATACCCCACAAAAATATTAAAAATATGCCAAACAAGCAAAAAATTGATCAAAGCTAAATTTACCCAGCTAACCATCACTATCCAATAAAAAATAACGTCCAATAAGCATTCCCTATCAACCAGATATTAATTTTAAAGTATCTATATACCAACTTGTTATGTTTACATGAGTTCTTATCTTTCCTTTTACGGTTTAGTGGATAAATTTAGTCCCAAACCCTCACATTCAATATACATCTCAATAACAAACAGATTATCAAGAAATAATTTTCAAAAGAATCAAATGGATGAATGATCTCTAATAATTCTCCATCCTCATAAGCACACACACACACACCAACAACTAAAATAAAATTTCAATTGTGTTTAACAAAAAATCTCATAAATAATTTTCCAGTCACCATAAGATTTATTGACGTATAATAATTTCTTTCAAAATGAAAAACAAAAAAAAAACTTGTTATCATTTTGAACCCATATATACTACTTTTACACAAACCAAAAGGGACGGAAAAGAGGCGGGGGGCTCATTCTAAAAAGCACGTGCGAACATAAAATCAAATTCACATTATACAGGATTCAAAATATAATATAAACAAATTTTATATAAAATCCGAGATTATCTTTAATTTTAAGTATATTTGGTATTATTTTCAGCAATCAATCAAACATTAAACTACCCCACCCGCAAAAGCGATTACAAGTTTTAAATTTGTGTGTTTTGTTTAAAAACATTTTTCATTAAATTTTTATTAACAAAATATAATCTCCTCACAGCACAAGAACAGAAAATATTAAACAAAAATAAAACTTTTAACCTTTATGCTACTTTACCGCGCAGAGTGTGAGTACAGAGTACGATACACAATGAACTCTCTAGAAATCACTCGTACCACATGAATCGACCTCGATATAAAAAAGAAAATGAAACTTTCAAATTTTATTACATAAAAAATTGTTGTTGCCTTTATGAAACAAAATTTTTGCTTTTTTTTTTTTTGTTTTGGTTTTCGTGGGAAAAGCCAACCGAATACCATTTCCATTTTAAGTAGGTACTTTGTGATATTGAATTCGAAAAATCACCTTTTTTGCAGGAAAATTTATAAAAGCAGTACGCCAAATAAATACATTGTTTCGAATTTATTCGACCTTTCGCCAAAACAAAAACAAACTTACCTTGATTGTACTTTTGCTTCATACTGTTGGTCTGGTTCAAGACCCATTACCATGTAGCTCATGATTTGTAAATAATTTGGTTGCATTGGGTACGCGGGCAATATGACTTCTGTCCAATCTTTATTTTTGATTGCGTGATAATTGTCTGAGCCAACATGGTTGCCGTATGAAAATATATCGTAGGTGTGCGGACTGCCCAAAACGTTGCCACCATTCTGAAAATTAAAGATAAATAAACTGTTTGTAGTAAATATGCTTTAATTAAATATGTTTACAATTTTTTTTTAATCTGTGCCATCTTTTCTGGGGCCGAAGCACTTCCTGCTTTTTCGCGGTTCGTTTCTCCGTCCAACTTTACGCAATTACTGCTAAATCTGTACTGAACATGGAGGACGGGTCGGCTCATGAGTTTTACAGGCCGATAGGGGTACGTAGCTGTATTACTGTTAATCACAGATCGTAATATGTTGATGAAAATTTTCTTTTGCATCTTGCCCCTATTGGGATTCGAACCCGGTGCCTCCCGATCCAAACGCCATATTGTTTATAGAGTCAAAAATGTTTTTTTTTATAGTCAAAATAAATTTTTAGACAAACGCGAACTCGGATGATTTTTTGGGAATTTAACAACCCCCACCCATTGACCACGTATAAAAAATTTTCATACTGTGTAAAATAATTTGAAATTTTAATTTAACTCAAAATTTTCAAGACGTTGACTATTATTTTATTCTTAATATGTTTCGATTTCTTTTCAGATCGGCTTACTCGCAGAAGTTTCCGATGTTGGGATGATTTCGATACTGTATACGACTGAGCTTTTGCCATTTTTGGGGAAGTTTCATAATTCCACAGAAGTCAACTTAAGAACATCAAGTGAGTTTTGCAGAGATCGAAACAAATGATAGTCAAAACTTTCCAGCCAAGCACTGTCAGTTGTTGATGTGCCATCAACGATGTGTGTGTGTGTGTGTGTGTGTGTGTGTGTGTGTGTGTGTGTGTGTGTGTGTGTGTGTGTGTGTGTGTGTGTGTGTGGTCTGGCGTTGCCATAATAGAAGACAACACTCTTTCTATTGATCAATTCTGGTCGAGTTTTTTGAATTTCTTGCTGAACTCTGGTATTAGCGTTTGACTTTCACGTCGAACAGACATGTTTGAGTAATTCTGTTTGCTTTTTTTTCTATAAAATATTTTTTGCCTTAGATTTGCTCTAATTATGGGTCAGATCGAAATTAAATCCTAATCATTTGATGAGGATCTAGAAATACAATTTCCTTCAAATTCCACCATATACACAGCCTAACGTTTGTGATGGTTGACCTTTCTTTGACCTTGTTTTTTTCGAACGACTTTCTCTCATTTTACATCATCAGTAATGATTTACTTCAAAAATGGGTCAATTTCGTAGGGATTCGCTGATGGAAATACGGTCAATCAAGTTTGTCATTAACAATTCATGTGGTACCAAAACATCGAGATTTTTGTGTATCGAGGGTCACACAAAAGTTTAAAACTATGTTCTACGATCGATATTTAATTCCTTAACAATGCCATGTTTTGTAATTGGTCGACCAGTGCGAGGTGCATTTTTGACATATAAAGCATTTTGACGGCGACGAGTGACAATATCGTTCGGTTTAAATTTAACTAAAATTACATGAGCTTTTTGAATTGGTGACGATGATGAGTAAAAAGTTGGGTTTATGCTTGTTTAATGATTTCTTTACGCACTTTTTTTCTAGTTTAATTCGGTAAAGCTCGTATTGTTTTGTTCTTCCATTTAATCTGAATGGCAAAGTGTATTCCCCAAGTTGCGAGTTCTACCCGATAATTGAAACGTGCAGACGCTAAGGACGGATGATAACATAATGACGCCCTTGCAAGGATCTGAAAGTCATTTAATAGTTTTGCTTAATGACTCGAAGGTCTAGAAACGGCTTGGTAATTTAATTTGAGAACACGTCTGCTGAAACACACAGTGAAGTTTTTAATTTGGACAAATAGCCGCTAGCCAAAGAATTTTTGTTAGTTTAATAATAATAACTTTTGCAGTGAATTATTACGGCAGTCCTAAAAAGACATCAAGATGTCTTCTCAGTTTAACCGGCATTACCTGAACTACCGCTTAAGCAGAGGAAATTAATTTTATCTCTAGTATGCATATACGTATGTGAAGTTATCCCAGAACTCTTTCCTAGAAAATAAAAATATTTAATCAAGCAACACTAACATATCAATAACTAATTTGCGCTTGTGTGAAGTTATCCCAGCTCAGCTTTTGATTCATTTTCAGCCAAGTGTTTATTTTCAAGAACTTGCCACTAAACGATTTTCTTCTTATTAGGCTCAAAATAAGCTACTAGCGTATACATTTCAAAATCATGTAGAGCCCTGATCCGAGACATTTTTAGTTTTGGCGAAATAATTTTAGATTTATCGAGTGGGACGAAAGCTTCTATGAAAATTAATGAAATTCCAAGCCCAGAGTTCATGTTCGGGAACTTGCCACTAAACGATTTTTTTCTTATCTTTTCTAAAATCTTGTAGCCCTGATCCGAGACATTTTTAGTTTTGGCGAAATAATTTTAGATTTATCGAGTGAGACGAGAGCTTCTATAAAAATTAATGAAATTCCAAGCCCAGAGTTCATTTTCGGTATATTTATATTCGGTATATATTTTTCGGTATTTTCGGTTCATTAGCTACGAGTGTATTAATTTTAAAATCATGTAGCGCTGATCCGAGGCATTTTTAGTGTTGGAGAAATAATTTAGATTTATTTAGATTTTAGTGGGACGAAAAATTATCTAAAAATCAATGAAATTCCCAGGCCAGAGTTCATTTCCGGGAACTTGCCAAGATTCAAGGGTCTCGACACATGGTGATTCCGTGATACATCACTAAGATATCTCATATGGTAATTACTAATTTAGGAGTTCTATCCAAAGTCTAAGTCCAAGTCTTGTTTAGGATTAGGTAAATTAATTAGATTTAATAATTTCATATCCCAATTTTAAATTTTAAATTCATTTACATTATTTATTATTAAATTCAGTTTATCGAGGGATTTCAACGAATCTAACAATATTCAACAAATCGTATTCTGTAATAGTGCAGATTGATTTCTAGAATATTTCAGTAAGTTGACATCAATTACACAGGTTTTTGTAGAATTACGTTTAATTTAAACTTTGTTCCAACTATTTTTAACCATGGATCCAAGTGTAGAGCGAAGTAGAGTATATTGTCCTAGGTTTGTCTTGGTTAGCTATTGATTCGACGCAAATATTAAGAGTGACCTTAAAAGCGGAAGATGTAGAAGATATGCTAGAACCTATTAACTTGTCTTAAATCTAATCCAGAATCTGAAATTCACTTATGTCTAACTTGTCACGAAGAGCTTTCAGAAGCCGTTCAGAGCGGAGTATAGATAGGCAAACATAGAATTTATTTCAATGGCATTGGCTAGGGCTATTCATTATAAGAGGCAATTAGTCGGTTATTAAACTCTTTTGTGGATATTTCTAATTTGGCTAAGCTACTCGTACATAGTAATACCAGTAGATTGTATAATTGGTTACTAGGCCTATATAAAGATTTTTGTCTTTATATAGCCCTAGTAACCAATAATACTAATTTATAAAGGGTTGTCCAATTGAGACGCAGGAAAGTTCAAAAAGGCTGGATTTACAGACGTCGATCCGATGGTGAAAATTGTTGAGGACGTTTACCAATAGGGTCGTTTCTATAGCATTTATCTCGATATTCTCACGCGTAGTAAGGCAAGTTGCATTGTCTTGTTGAAAACAAACATCGCCTAAGTCGATTCCACCAAGCTGAAGCAAAAAATAGTCCGTTATCATTGCATGGTATCGCGTAGAATTGATGGTAACCAAATTTTCAAAAAATAAGGTCCGATGATGACTTTTGATCACAAAGCACACAAAACAGTCATTTTTTGCTTCTTTACCGTTCCATTTAACGTGAAATTGGTCTCATCGCTGAAGATGGTTTTTAATGAAAATTGGTCATCAATTACACCGTGCTCTAAGAGCCAATTGGTGAACAAACGACCTTTATGATGGTCAATTAGCTAGATCTCTTGTGTTAATTGGATCTTGTATGCGTGTTAATTCAAGTCTTTGAGCATAATTCGCAATAAACTGGTCCTTGAAATGGCAAATTCAAGTGATCAACGCGTTGATGATTTTTTTTACACTTTGCGAACAGTTTTTGGCCCCCAGGTCTTGATACATCCATCACAGAACACGTAGGCTCGAACTTACGCACCAAACGACCGATGGTTGTTTTATTTGGGCGGTTATGGCGACCAAAACATTCACGAATTTCGCGAAACGTGTTTTTTATTTTTGAATGACATGAAATCAGTGTTGGGCGCGTAAATTACACGATGTAGTTTGCACAGTTATTTACGTGTAATTTACATGTAAATTACATAGCTTTTTTACATTATGTAAAGTAAATAACAACTTTTTCATGACAAGCGCGCTATCTGTTATATAATTTTATAATTATGTAATTATTACGAATCATCAAAAAGACTTAGTCGCACTCCTGAATCAAACAAATTGAAACGTATCTCTGAAGAAAAAATTTGACAGTATATGATGCTGAGGAAAAAATCGGTTTGGAGCGAGATTCATCTGACAAGTTAGTTTACAGTTATTCAGTTCTTTTATCGCTGGGAATCTGAGCGTCATGGATAAATTTGAACAGTGGTTTACATCGGATTTTACTGTGGTAAAACGCAAGTTGCGATTAAATTTAAATAAAAGATATTTTCGGCAAAACAGAGCCTTATTTCTCGATATATTTAGTTTCGTTCAGGATTGTTGCTAGAATTGAAGATAACTAATGTCTCACTGTGCTGGTACTTTAGGCGATGGCGTTCAAGTAATTCACGAGCCCCTAATGTCTTCTAGTAATTTATAAAATAATGTGTAAGTTTCGACACTTTATGTCCAAATCTAGTGCTGAGTTGATGAATCATGCATCTCCCATGCAATCTCTCCTTTCTTACTGTCGGTTTCGTAACTTTAACTAATACTTCTTGAAAGTGAGTATGTTTATTGAGTAACATTTTGAATGTGTCGATTAGAAACAATATGTATTCGTCAGATTTAAGAAAGATCAAGAATAGTACGTCTCATTTACCGAAGTACCAATTAACACGGCATCGATTACGTAAATTAAAAACTTCAAAAATTGGAACCCTGGTTTGTATTTCGAGCCAAGTGCTTCCACTCATAATGTACATGAATTTTTTATGGTACATTTAGGTGTTTTGATTATCAAACAGAAATTAAAGATGTATATACCAACAGTTTAGTTTGTGGCTCTATACTCACTGAAATTGTCGAAACTGTTCATGGTGATGATCGATGTGATTTTATCGGAATCTCAATTGTAGTGCCCAAAGTGGAGGTGATTCAATTACCGATGGTCAAAGCAGGAAATGGTTCGAAACATAAGCACGGTGATTTGGCGTCTACCGAAGGTGTTCAAAGATAAAAATCGCTTGGTTTGCATGGTTTTAACTTAGATAAAGTTAATTAATTCAAGAGTTTGCCAATTAAATTTTCGATGTTGATATTGCAAAATGCGCTTGCCTCAAAATATGAACTCATGAACCAACATTAATTATAAAAATAAATTAGAAGGGCAGGATCTTATCTCTACGTACTGTGGCACTATTCTGGCTTTCCCTGGGAATATGGAATTGGCAAAAAAATTTCAGAGCATTTTTGTCCCAATTTCATTTTTCTGGGAAAAATGAAAATAATTGGGAAACTGTTGTTCCACAAAATTTGTATGTATAGGCCACAAAAATACAATTTCGAAAAAAATGCTACCAAAATATTTTCCCAATTCTCTTTTCCCTCAGGGAAAGCCACTGGTTTAGGCCTTACACAAGCCAATGTGGATAAATATGGCTCATTTAGTAGGCTATTTGTATGTTCATATTACGTAACGTTAATTTCGTTCGCTTGTGAGAAAATATGTAAGTTCATGTAATTTATTTTAAGTAATATGTTAAAGTTCCTGTTTTATCGCTTCTACGTTAGCGCTCTTCGTGTATTTGCCAAAGTGAGCAATCAAAATTGCATAGGTTAATACGGCTATAACGCAATATATGGAGATTGTATGTATGCAGACCCAAACAACTTAAACACGAAAAATTCTTTCAAAAAAACGACAGAATTTAATGATCGTCGTCAAAGATATATAGAGCACAGTTTGTGTGTATACATAATTTAGATCTACATCGCCTTATTCGTCTTGTGAATTATAAGATGCAAGTCCACTTAATTGTACCATAGCTTAGGCCGGTTGCTGGCTATCATCATCGCCGTGTACAATGGTAACTAAAAATAATGTTGTTGAACGACCGATGGTTTATTTACTAATCTTTCACCTTGACCTGTAAAACTTACAAAAAAACTCGAACAAAATTATTCGTTTCGAATTTGGTTGTGTAACTCCTTATAGAGCACATTCTTCTTGCCCATCAATCTCCCGAACATAGTAGTCCCTCGTTGTACGAATACGTAGAAAGTCTGACTGAAAAATTTGATGCGAATAAATAGGTGCTCGACACATATTATTTTCAACAGCCTGTATATTGTCCAAGATGAAGTTTTCCCAAAAAGGAGCTTGTGTGAACAAACGCAATTTCACAATATTAAAACTGGGCGGAGGACCCGAATCTTCTCCCGGTTTTCGTTTATAATTTTTAAGTTTCGAACACATTCCTACTTGGTTTATTAAAGGGGGATGCTCTTCACAAAACTCAACCAAAATTATTACACCATCCCGACCAGTCAGATCTCATAAAGAGCACGTCTCTACCAATAGACGCAATTCTTTCCCACTTTCGTGGCTTTTTCTTCTTTAGAATGTGTTTTAACAGCGGTACTAGAGGATGAGGCTAAATTGAGTGAATGTTAATAGCCCATGCGAATATTTTTTTATTGGTGGACGATGGAATGCTTTCAATTTCATGGGTGTTGGAATAAACGGGACTCGCTTTTCAACTACTGCAGTTGAATGTTGAATTAAATTTCCTCTACCCACTTTGAGTCTCATGGTGGTTTCTGATGATATTTACTCGACTGTTTGACATTTACGACTCTACTAATTAAATATAGTGTAAAACTCTAATTACACTTCCTCCGCCGGGGAGACTCCACTCGAGTAAAGGAATTTCGGAATTTTGTATAGCGGATTTCTTTAACAGAATTGACAAAGTCGTTCTAACAAGGATCAAGGCAACTTTCAGCAGTCCCACAAATGGCAAAAGTATATGAATTTCCAGACAGCGTTAGCAAAAGTACTTCAGATGTTTCTTTTGAAAACCGTTGAAGATTGATACTGGATTTTTAAACTGAACAACCCGATGCATCGTAGAAAATGATGGAAGCCAGTATGATGTTTTATTTCAGCACTTGTGGCTTTGAACATATACGCGCCGAATTACGATGAAGGACTACAAATTAATAAATCAAAAAACATTGAGAATTCGGATTCAGAGCCACTAAGTTACGCACTTTCAATTAAAGTTCTTGCCCGAATTGGTCATCGTGCTGAAATTGCAAAGATTTGTAACACCGATTCCAAGACCGATTCCAAAGTTTTTTGTTTTGGATATGGTGCGGCCAACATTCGCAATACCAAATTTTCCCAATTGTGCTAGAATTACGACGGAAAACTTTCGGCCGAGTGTAAAGGCCTCCAGGGTGACATATTCCGGGAGAAACATGAGCCCACTGTTAATCCCCAGAGAACCGACAAATTAAAAATTTTCAACCAAAATAACCCTTAACAGCTTTAACAAATTACAAGAATAATAATCTCGAACCTAGTACCGAACCTCTAATCATTTATCTATTTAGGAATTGATTTTTGGGAGATGTTCCATATATTTCCAAAAATGACGCAATTGTTAACTCAGGCTTACCAAACTGTAATGCTCATAAGCGAAGTGAGAGCGAGTCGAAAGAATTAGAACTCATAATGAAACAGTTCCCTGTGTTCGCCAAAGACGGAATGGACTAGCCCATAAAACAGCGGTTTCCATATGCAACCTACCGTTTGTTTCTTGCTAAACGTTTCCATTACCTGTAATCAGTTTGAACCGGAATTTCAACAATAAAATGGTCTCAATTGTTTGCGAAAATCTCTGATGGCCAGCTTTACTGATTTTGAACGGATAAAATTTATTGTCACAGATCATGTGTGTGTCGGTTATTTTCTTTAAATCCATTAAAATCTCTTCTGTTTGCAAACAATGAAATTTAAAGTAACTTAAACTTACCATTCCATAAATTTGTTTATTCTTCTCTAGTTTGCTGTTCTCGACAATTTCGTTAAAGAACGGTTTGTACTGCATCCGATATTCTTCGATCGGCGTATACGATTCTACCACCCACGAAGCATTATATTTGTCCTTCCACTGTGATATTGGCGCCGACCGGAAAGCTGGTATATTTGGTTTCCCCGACAATGTAATCGTTTTCCGCATTTTCCCCAGTTGATTGTCGGCCGAGCATGTGTAATTTCCAAAATCCTGCGGATGCACTTTCCGTATAAGAAGGGAATGGCGAGCACCTCGTGACTCAATTATATGTCGTTCCGTTTGATCAATTTGCATTGTGTCCCGATACCACATAACCTCGGGTTGCGCTTCACCGTGTACGATACAAACGAGGGCAGCTTCTTGGCCCACACCCGTATGTATCACTGGGCGTTCAACAATTATTTCAGGTGGATCTGAAATTAGAAATAAAATAAAAATATTATTATTAATTTTTTTTTATTTCTATAATACAATTGAGATGTCATTTCCTCCTCTTTCACAACAACACAAACAACAAAATGGAAAATATAAAATTCAATTACGTCAAAATCGATTACAACTTTTTCTTTAGATAGGGAATATAATATACGAACGAATAAACCAAGGTGTTTTTTTTTTTTGGTTTAAGACAACAATGTAGATCAGTTTTGACAGGTTGATAGGGATTACAATGCTTATATAAAAAATACGTCCATCATACTTTGCGAAGAATGCCCGGGCCGATGTACCTATGTACACATTTTAAACTTTCACTTTTATATAACAAGGTAAGTTGATTAAAAAAAAATATATCGGCCTATTGTACCCCATTACGAATAATATCAAGTGTATGTAAGTGTATTCGAAGCAATATTCCACCCCCTCGCATAAGTTTAAAAGACATTAAAAATAGACGAAATTGAATTGTACGTTCATTGGAAGGAGCTGAGATGGACGGGAGAAATTTCCTTTTCATATTTTTCCGAATTTACTTTTTCTGTTAGTGTACCCCGTATTCGTATTTACCCGACAAAAATACCCGTAATGATGAAGAGAATGTCCAATATTGTCCACTTATATGAGAAGGGTGGCGGGGACATGGGTATAAGATTATTTGATTGGCTGAACTTGTTTATTTATAAAGCAAAATTATTATTTTATAAAAAATATAAAAAAAAACTTTTAAGGGTTAAAGTCACATATTTCATTTTTTTTTTGATAAATTGAATTTTTGGAATGAATGAAAGTTTAAAATACAGTGAGTGTGCAGAAATACCAAAATAATAATTGGGGTTTGTCTAATCGAGGAAGCTTGATGCAAATTTACATATAAACCAATATTTGAGGTACCGCAACAAAAGATAAACTTTGGAATATAATTGCCAAATATGTAGATTCGCAGGTAAGACGGTTTATCCAAAAAAAATAATAATTTAAATTGTATTTTTAATTTTTTTGGTTTGAATTTTATTATTTTTTATTTTACGAATACTCAGAACCTCATCTGCTACAGTTTTGAGGAAGACAAACGGAGAGGGCAACAGCAAAACACACTACACATTTTTGAATGAATTGTCAGAATAAAAATTGCCTTTACCTTACCGAAAATATTTGTCTTATCATGTTTTTCCGGCCTTAGATATGCCGCCGGGTAATTAGTTCATTTACTCTCAATGTTTTAATTAGGAATAGTGCGCTTACCTCGGGTGGGGGCTTAGACCACTATATTTCCAATTAAATGACGAGACTTGGGAATAAGATCTGCCATTGTTACACATGGTCGTTGGTTTTGTTGTATTTCACTTTATGCATGTTCCTGATGTTTAAACATACTCACGGCCTTGACAGAATGGCAAAGTCATCAAGTTGGTCAAATCAACGGGGTTGGTTGTTCAACTGCGTTTGGCGATTTCTGCTTACGCCTTATGATGTATATATGACGTATAGGATGTAATACTTCCTTAAGACACAATATATTTATTCATGTACATCATGTTATGTGACTTGAGTAGATGACAATATCTCCCTTGCCCTTAGTTGGTTGATTGCTACCTATATATGTCATCTCACTCCAGAGTATAATCTCATTTTAATCGAAGATATTGGAATATTCGCAATGGATTGGAATGTTGAACTAGGGAACAGGTGATCAATGACGTTTATTGCTGGTAAGACAGAAGAATTATATAGCGTGCTAACTGACGTGTGAAATCCGGCTCGAATAATTCGTTGATATTTGATAAGACCTCGTGGTTGTAGTTTTAAAATTCCAGTCTCTTTGATTTTGATCGTAGTCGTAGTGGTTCCGAAAAAGACTTTCATGGTATCTATGTGCTTCTTCCATGAAGTAGATCCAGCAATTTCACTCATGTAATTTTACCCATTTTAAAGGGTTTCTCTCCTTTGTATTTTGCATAATGAGAGGTTCGATGCTAAGCTGCTAAGGTATGCTAAGTTCGCACTCATTTAAATTTGTTTTCGATGTGTAAATGGTATATTGGCCAATATTCATGTTCAGTCATTGGGTAGAATTTTTACTTATGGTCATTAATTGCTAGATACTCTGCTGATGGTTTGATGTAAATATACTCATCTCCATTTCTTATTGGTAATGGAAAAACTTTATACACTTGATATCTTTGCTCATTGACAAGTGGCATCCTTAATTTTATTAGTAAATTTGATGTTGTTACTCGTGACTTCGCGGTCATAAACTTAAACATGTTAGCGATTTCCTTATCCACCTCCAAGAATGCTTAATGATATTGAAGTATTTAGATGTATCAGGTTCAATTGTTGGTCAAGTTGCGCCCCAGTTAGAATGAGTGGATTTATCTTTCCTTGATGGGTTTCAACAAAAATCTTTAGTAGTTCCCTTTGAACATTTTGATAATTAATTAGATCCAAGGCAGTACTTAACGCGAGCGTGGTGAATAATTGTGTCGCCTTTAGTGTGTCTACCTCCGTAAGTAACTTTGAGAAGGTTGCCATATACGTTCAACGTTGATTCAGCTCTAGATGTTTGTTCCTTTAATAAAGTCAATAGGTGCCTTTAATTTTCTTCTACACTTTGCATTTTAAACTCATATTTGTTTGCCCATTCTTCATGTAATACGCCAAAGTTATTTGCATCATCGATATTCGATGTTATTTGCAATTGGTCTAGCAGATATGCCACGGTATATTGACGGAGGTGGGCATCAATCATAATTTCCTTTTTATGTGAGCATAATTGTGTTAAATGTCGTACATTGTTTGTTAATTGCTGCAACTTTATCCCATGATCCAATAATCTTCCAATAACTTAAAATGAACAACAATCTAACTGCGATGTTTTTGAAGTAAATACCGGGTGTATTTTCAAATTGGAATATTTCAACCGGGACGGTTGATGATTGCTTCATTATAATATTTTGGGACTGGTATTATAAGGAACCGATTCTATTTGACTGGCTTGAGGTGTAGAGAATACAGTCACCATCCCTATGCACGTTAGGTAGATTGTCAACATGCTCAGAGGTCTCTCAACAAACCTTGGTGACATTCTAAGATTGGTAGTTAGCTTTTCTGGTTGAGTATTTGGTTGGTGTTCAGTGCTGGTAGGTTTGCCAACCTTGAGATTGTCGTCTATGGGCAAAATGTATATTTTTTGAATTGGTCTTTTTAGAAAATTATTTCCCTTGGAACGAACCGTAACCACACGGACCTTGCCGTCTGTACTCGGATGTAGTTTCTCAATTTTGCCTAGAGCCCACTGAGATGGCAGTAAATTCGATGCTTTGATTATAACGATGTTTCCAATTCCTATATTTGGCCTTTCTTCGTTCTATTTGAATCTACTTGTTGTAATGATATTAAATATTCACACAACCATATTCTCCAGAAATCGTGTACCAGCTTCTGAGTTAACTTCTAACATTGCTTAAGATCCAGACACCTTCACTAATATCTCGATCCAGTGCAGCGATTAATGATTCCCCGATAATAAAATGTCCGGGAGTTAAGTCGATGTCTGAAGACGTGGAACACAGTGGTTTAGAATTAAAGACATGCTTCTATTTGACTTATCACTGTTAACATTTCTTCATATCTCAATACGGTTTCATCTAAAACACTTTTTAGATGGTATTTAGCCGATTTTACGGCTGCCTCCCATAATCCACCGAAGTGGGGACTTGCCGGGGCATTAAAATGCCAATTTGTACCTTCATTTGATAAAATATTAATTATTTCTGAGATATAGGTTTTGTTGAACTCCTTTATAGCAATCTTCAATTGTTTATCTGTGCCTTTAAATGTTGTACCGCAATCACTGTAAATGTGGCTGTACAGTCCCCAACGGGAAATAAATCTTTTCAAGGCAGCTATGAAGGCATTTGTTGTTAAATTACTAAGAATTTCTAGTTGTACTGCCTGGCATAATCAATTCCCGTGTGAGTAAAAGGATGAGATGGTCTAACACGCGATGCTGGCAGTTGTCCCATTAGCTGAGTTGCTTCCTTTATGTTATACCGGTAACAACGAACACACATGTTGATTATTTTTTGAATTGTTTGTTTGGCATTTTTAATCCAATATTGGCTCCTGATTCGGCTTAAAACTAATTGACCTCCTCCATGTAACGTCTTAGCATGCATTTTTTGAATAATTAATTTAGTAAAATGACTATTTTTCGGCAGAATAATTGGATGTTCAGTATCGAATGGTATTATCGAGTTTCTGATTCTTCCGCCTACTCGTAGAATACCTACTTTGTCGACAAACGGATGTAATTGCCACAAACAACTTTTGTTGCTTAAATTGAAGCCCCTTTATAACATTCTAATTTCTTCGTGGAATTCAGCATTCTGAATGTTGTTGATTATGATAAGTTTTGACTGCTCCTTAGTTCGTCGGTCGACAGTGAGCCGGATGTTCCTTTTAAGTAATCCTTGCCTCTGGCATTGTTGATAAACCTTTTTATATAAGTAATGATTATTATCAATTTCGTGTATGATGAATATTTATCCCAAACACCACATTGACGTATTGCTGATTCATCATTTTCGTTATGATGGTGGTAGATACATCCTGTGAAGCCACTTGGGCCCAGACCACCACAAGTCGTTGTGTTGGATTTCTTTGGCGTAAGGCCAATAGGCTGGACTGGTGTTGTTTTGTATTTCAGCTACACGATTTCCTACGAATACCTTCCATTTGTTTGAAGGACTTTGAATCCATGCACGAGTAATGGTTGAATCCGTATAAGCATATATTGCTGTTGGCGAGTCTAATGACTACCTTACGCTCTTCATTAATCTTGACAACAAAACTGCCCCGCATAGCTCTAGTCATGGTGTATTTTTTTAATGAAGCTACTCTTGTTTTTGATCCTAGTAACGCAATTATAACATCTCCGGATGTTAAAATTACCCTACTGTATATCACAGCAGCGTATGCAGCATCCGAAGCATCACAGAATCCATGTAATTGAATTACATTGTCATACGAATTAATCCACCTAGGAATTTTAATTTTGTTGACAATCTGTAACAGGTGATCAGGTACATTTTTGTCCTAACCAATGTTTGCTTCCCATAGCTTAGTGGATCAAATATCGTTGCAGGGTTTGATAGGACACTTCATCTTGGTGCACCTTTTGTGCAGTTAGGATGGCTGGAACTTTAAAGCTAAATTCGTCTCTTTGAGGATCCCAGTAAATACCTAATGTTTTTACATTTTGATCTTCTGTGATTTTTTATTTCGTAAATTCTCGATTTTCCTCCGGGATTGTTTGTAGTACCTCCCTTGAATTGCTGCACCATATTCTAAGGTTGAAACCTCCATCTTTCAACAATTTATTTAGCTCTTTCTGCAGGATAAATATTTCGTCTAGCGCATGCGCCCAGTCAAGACATCATCGTCATAAAAATTTATTTTTAAGATTTCTGCTGCTTTGGGATATATAGTTTCTTCGTGATGTGCCAGCTGATGTAATGTTATTATGGCCAGCTATGGTGCTGAGGCCGTGTCATAAGTTACTGTTGGTAACAAGTACTTCTGCAACATCCCGCCAGACTATTGTTTGCAGATCCTGATGTTCTTCGGGGACCTTTATTTGCCGATATCGAGAAAATGGAACATTAAGCTTCGCATCGGCCCAAACTAAATAGTGTATGGGTCTCCAAGTTTATGTGCTTAGATACTCATTTGGCATTCAAAATGGGTAAAACATGCGATGGTCAATTTGGGTAAAACATACGCATTGACATGTTGAGTCATAGCCTCTAAGTTGACGATTCATCGATGAATGTTGCCTGAGAGCCACTTTCAATGAAAACTCTTGCCAATTCTTCCTGTTCATTATTTAACTTTAGTTCCAATGGCGCAGTTGCTAAAAGTCCGAAAGTCGTGTGCGCTCGATGTGCCACTGCCACTAATTACCCCTACAATATCTAAAGCACTCTTGGATTGTACTGTGGTGAGTATAAGACGAATTCCTTGGGAAGTATTTCTCCTTATTGATGGTGTAAACAGCTCCTTTGGTCTTCGATTTAGCCGCCTTGCTCCCGAGTTTCGAAATCGAGTTTCTAGGCATCCAAATAAACTATCCAGTGATGCCAACTTTGTTGGATCTTCCAATTTTTGCTCATATAATTTATGAGTTTCACGGTCTAATTTTGGCAGCAACAATTTGTGATATCGACATCTAGATTGGCGATGCATTGTAGAGTTTCTCTGCTGCGTCGACCAGTTTCCTTATTGGGGCTGGTGATTCTGTTTGACACGCTGGTATATTTAGCAGTTTCTTGATGTTTATTGAGACAAGTGTCCGTTTATTGATGTTTTGTACTTCATCATCGTTGCTCTATATGCTACTTCCCACTTGAATTTATTTTGATGATTGCTTTATCATGCTGCTCATTAAAGAAACACTTTAAACTGAGAGCGACTATTGCAACGATACTTACGAATGCCGGGTAAACAATAATAATTGGAAAGGTAACTTTGTTATTAAAGAAGTCCCGTATCTAGATGAAAGACGATTTCTCGAAATAGCTGGTACCGAAGGATTATTGAAATTTGTTCCAGTTTTGCGGCCCCTTTAATTGAAGATTTGAAAAGGGACATTTCATTTGTGTGAAACTTTTCTAATAATATAGGCTTTGTTAGCATTTGTGAAAATTCTTATAACTCCTCGTTACGAATGTTTTTTTTTTCAGAAGATATGATACAAGTAGAAGTGGTGTCGACACAGGGCTTTTTACCAGAAAGTTTTAAATGAAACCAGGTCACAAAAGCTGAGAAAAGAAAAATGTAAGAGATTTTTTGTGTTGGCAAACATTTTGAAAATTATATCAGTCATGGGAAAAACGGAAAAACGACTATGAACTAGATTCTAAAGTAAATTTGCAACAAAATTGGTTTCGATTATATTCAATTATTTGATTGAAAATGAACGGCGATGATAAAAACAGGATTTTATTAAAATCAGAATGCTGCAGTAAAGTTGGATTGACTGATCGAGATGAATCTCCATATTTAATATTTAAGGTAAGGTTGGAACTGGCAGCTCCTGCGGAAATTTTTATCGTTTTTAAGTAGAATATTTCCAAAACAACAAAGTGCTAGGTGCTGAAGCCTTACGAGATAATAGAACGTCGGTATGGAAAGTGACAAATCCGAAAAACTCACTGGAATTTGGGAAACATTTCCAGTAAGAAAATTGGTCGCAAAATGACACAACAAAATAGTTCTGATTTGCTTACAATTTGGTAAGAATGTTTGTTTTTTCATTTATCTCCGATTTAGGAGTATAAGGCGCCTCCAAGACTGGACCATCTTACTCCGGGTTATTGCTTTCAGTTCTCCCCATGTTTTACCGAGCTATTTCGCTTCGGCTAGCACCATTCTGTTTCTTCCTACTTTCCTCTTCCCTTGCGGATTCCATTCCAATGGCATTTTTGTTGTATCATTGGTCTCTTTTCTTCGTGCCCAATCCATCTCCATATTAGTTTCTTTATTTCGCGCTTAATTTCGATTTTCCAATTTGGTTTGTGATTGTGTTAGGCCAGAAGCATTTTATTAGACAACTAAGGCATTTATTCATAAATATCCATATCCAAAAAGCAGTACTGATTTCACACAGGCATTGAACATTCGTATCTTTCCAGATCTTGTGTAGCATATTGAATGTATTTCTTAATTGTTGCTGAGTTGGTTGATATCCTCTTCCGTTCCGCTTTTTTTCTCTATAATACAACTTATAGGTATACGAACTTGTGAACACCAATAATGGGTGTATGTGTGTTCGTGTTTAGTCTCATAGCCTTGGTCTTTCATTTGTAAATTTTAAGACTGACCTTCTGTGCCAAACTAGCTAATTTCTGGGATTTCTGCTGAGAACACATTCTTGTTTGACTCCTCGTGTGTTGTAATATCTATCAGTCTGCTTCCCCGTTAAATTGAAATCTATTTCCGGCATCCCTGTACAATTTCCTGAATGAGTTCAATTACTCCTCGGTTAGCTCGTTAGACTGTCAATCATTTACCGAAATTTTGAATACTATTTTCGCATAATGATTGAACAGTTTGAGGATTAGCCGTATAAACATTACTCTTCACGAAACCCCATTTTCAAATTCAGAAAAAATCGACATTTTCTTAATATCTGAAAGCCATCTAGTTAAATCTTCGTTTATTAAAATACGGGGTTATAATTTATATCACTCCATTCATCCAGTGGAAAGATCAAGGGGAGGTTCGGCATTACTAATAAAAGAAAATATTAAACACCATTTAGAATCAAATATCGAAGAAGAAACAATACAAGTCACTAATGTAGGGATCCAAATTAAACACAGGCAGCTTACTGTCTCTGCAATATATAGTCCTCCCCGGCATAACTTGAAAAGGGAGGACTACCTTAAACTTTTTAAATCGCTTGGTCGTGATTTTATTATTGGAGGTGACTTTAATACGAAAAACACCTATTGGGGATCCAGACTTACGACGTGAAAAGGTAAAGAATTGCTTCAAGCATTGCATACATGAAAATGTGAATTTTACTCTGGTGGTTTCCAAACATACTGTCCAGTGACGGATCGAAGATACCTGACCTAATAGACTTTTATATAGCAAGGAGTATATCCCAAAAATACATTCACATTGGAGACAGTAATTCTCTAGTAACGGATCATCTCCCGGTTATCTGACAGTCAGTGAAATGGTAATTCAAATGGAGGCTGCACCCAGATTAACAAATTTAAAAACAACCTGGGGGCTCTTTCGTGATGTAATGGAGGAAAAAATCAATCTTCAGGTACCGATAAGCAATTATCACCAGTTGGAAGATGAATTAGAACAACTCAGAAGAAGCTTAACATATCCTACCCAATGGAAAGTAGAGAGTTGGTAAGACAAAAACGACGGACATGTGAAACATGGCAAATAACTAGAACAACGGATAACAAAACAATTCTTAACAATTTAGGTAACCCGCTCAAATCTCTTCTTAAAGAAGTTCAAAATACATCAATCTAAAGATATCTAGTTAGCCTAACCAATGAAAAAAATTCTGATTATTCACTGTGGAAGGCGACGAAGGAACTTAAAAGGCCCAAAATGCAAGCAAATGCCTCCACTTAAAAAGGAAGATGGAACTTGGGCAAGAGGTCCTAAAGAGAAGGCTGATCTGTTTGCGAAGTATCTCGAGGATATCTTCCAACCACTACCAAGACAAACGGCCAATGAAAATGTAATGTCAATTCACAAGCTAGATGAATTTGATATACGCCCAGTATCTCTCAAAGAATTAAACAAACATTGCATATGGCACGACCGGTGTCATGTGCAAACAAAGCTAAATATCTGGGCAGGACACTCGATGCCAAGCTCAAGAGGAGAGAGCATGTCAAAAAGAAAAAAGAATAACTTAATATTAAGTTCAGAAAAATGTATTGGCTCATGCCACCTGCTGCTATATCGGCAAATACTTACAAAACAAGGTTCTCCAGCAACAAGAAAGCGAAGTCGAACTGCGTGCCGCAATTAGTACGGCTACCAGACGTGATATAATTTCGAATTTACAAGCAATGTTTCATGAACGCAACAGTTCGATACATTTATTTAAAACTGCTATGGATAAGATGCCTACAGATGATTATACAGTTGAAATCAGAGCACACAAAATGCCACCAGGTGAACACGAAAGACGTTTTAATGCACTGGTGATAGGTGATGTAGCGAATCCGATTGATGTGGCATAATCATTCATCGTCGGAACGCAAATATGGTTCGCGTTTCAGAAAGTTTCCTGTATGGATTGAATGAATGAAACCAAACTATATACTGAAATGAATCCAAACTATATACTGAAATACCGTGAACTATTCCATCAGTTCGTTGTAGACATTGTATGCAAAAATTGAAAGTGAATGTCTTCTCTTCATTCGGTTAAATCAACAGAAGCTACGTGTTGAAAAATACATTCACTTTCGTGATGCAATTAACAATGATCGAAACGCTTGTTACGGTTTCCCGATCGTGAGTTGGTGACGATGACAGTATTTCATCGCTCTTGAAAACATCGACCGTAACTGAATTTGTAATTATTTCATCAGAGCCTTCAAGGCGGTCATTTGAGCGCGGCTAGAACTCAGGGTTGGGGTGGGGTTTCTTGAAGGATGACAAAATCTAGCTGGACCGCATAAAAATAGGAATAAGAAAACATATGCTAAACAGGAAAACTGATAAGATTTAAATTAAATGATAACTAGAAGGAAAGCTTAAGGAGAATACTCACCTATAATACACGCATACTATGCTGATCTCACATCCCACAACATACTTACGACCCTAATTCATATTCCACAAAACCATACTCATAGTGAATGAAGGAATAGAAAACATAAATAATTGAGTTTTTACAAAATACATGATAACGGTTTATATTTCAGAAAAAAAAAATTAATAATAATAAATAAAGAATATAAACCAAAAAAAAAAGAATTAAATTTTGAAAGAATTTATCTATACCCTATCTAACCTATCCCTTAACTAAAATCCACAAAAAATATGATTAAATTCTAACGAAATTATTTATCAAAATTATATAAAAAAAATTTTGTTACTTGTACTGATTCATTATAAGTTGATCCGCCATGTTATCCATTTTAAATAATGAGTTACAACTTATTCGAAGTATCCATTATAATAATTATTACGTTATCCATACCAATGTATTAATAACAGATTTATCCGTTAAAATATCTGTTTTATGGATGTTGATGCGAGTGAGGAAAAGCACTAACATTATATTACATTTTAATTTTAAACGTTCGACGAAATTGATGTAATCAAACGCAGGCTATTTCAAATTTTTGTGCGTTTATTTGTAGCGAACTATGTTTTCACATTGTGACTTTATTTATTTTATTTGAAATTATATTATGTTAAATTATATTATATTATATAAATTATGTATTTACGGTAGTTAATTAGTTATTAGTTAGTAGGCATCGTCTTTATTATTTAAGTTTATTAATTTACACCTTATTAGTTTATTAGGTGTCACCTTAAAATTTATTTGTCCATATTGTTCATAAACTAGAGTTATTTATTGTTTATTAATTATAAATTATTTATTTATTTCTTAATTCACAGAACTTATTTATTTTATTAGTTTGTTTATTTATTAATTTAATTGTAATTACATTTTCTTTAATTATTGATTAAATTAGGCACAAAGACTACCACCATAATGTCCACTATGTTAGAACTTTGAATTTTCTTTTGTTCTTTAAACTCACATAGGGTTTATGTTAACGCGGTAATTAATGATAATTTTCAAGTCTTAATTACTTAAATATAAATTAAATATACAATGAAAGTATATCACTAAGTTTTTATTAAAAGTTAAAGTCAAACCCGATTATTTATTTCATAAGTTTAACCTTTTTCAGTTAACACAAAAACACAACTTGCAAATTTTATTTGTATTCTCACTACTTCGGCCTCTCTGGGCGAAAACAAAATTATTAGTCCGATTCTTTTTATGCAGACCATAAAAAAATCAGTTTAACTCTCTCCACCCGATTTTTTCCGTTTCTCTTATATAGCCGTCGACGAAACCCCTTCCATCAACCAAAACAAGTTGTTGCTCAATTTAAGTCTAGTGTTGTCCGCGCAAGGGAAATTTTAAACTGTAACGTTGAACGCATCAGACAGCGTCCTGCGTTATGCAACTGTATTGGGAAACAGACGCTGGAGAGTTAAACGTAACAGATCGTGGGGACGACCTGCCCCTGAGGTGAGTCTTAAAGCCGGGCTAAATAATCATAAGATTTAATGGTTATGTCTTTATGTCCTTAAGATGGTAAACTCCTAATGATTTGTCTTGATGGTCGCTTATCTCGTATGCCACACGTCCAACTGCTCGTATGATTTTACCGGGGATATATTTAGAGGCCAATTTGGCAGCATACTGTTCCGAAGCTTTGCTTTGCGTAAAGTTTCTAACATACACACTTTGTCCAATTTTTAAATTACTTTGTCTAGGTCTGATGTTATAAGCAGAATTTAGTTTATTGGAGGCTTCCTCTAATCGTTTCTTAACAGACTCGTGAATTTTATGGATGGTATCGGACCTATCGTCGAAATATAGGTCATTGCCAGTCAAATTATATAAATTCCGAAGTACTTTATAAGTTGAACCATGAAGAATGGCATGTTGTCCAAATATTACGAAGTGTGGCGACAATCCAATGGTATCATGAACGCTATTACGAAGAGCCTGAGTAATTGCGTTTAGATTTCTGTCCCAAAGCCTATGTTCATCCTTAATAAAACTTCGAATAGCGCTTAATAGGGTACGGTTTACTCGCTCCGAAGCATTGCTCTGAGGCGAATACTTGGGAGTGAATATATGTTTAACGCCATATTTTGCACAAAGCTGCTTTAGAATTTCGGACTCAAATTGACGCCCGTTGTCCGTTACTATTACTTCCGGCACACCGAACATTAGGAATATCTGTGACTCCAACAACCTAACCACACCCTCGGATGTGGCGTGTCGAACTGCTTGTGTTAATACAAATTTAGAAAAGTGATCGACCGCTATGATAATACATGTATTTCCATCCCGAGTACGTGGATAAGGACCAAGGAAGTCTAAATAAACTCTCTGCCATGGCCGGAAAGTTACTGAAAGAGAGTTAAGAAGCGGTCTACTATTTGAGTTCATCGCTTTGCTGCGCTTACATATATCACATTTATTAATGAAATTTCTTACATTAAATTTAAGTGCGGGCCAATAATAATATCTTTGTAGAGTCTCCGTTGTTTTCTTTATCCCCAGATGAGCGGACGAAGGAGCACAATGTGCTGATTCAACCAATGAAGCTTGCAAAGGTTCAGGAACTATTAGTTTCCACAAGGTAACATCACCCAATGCAGTCTCATCCATTTGTGGTTTGAGATTCAAGTATGCTTTCCCGTCGATTAGACGAACGTTGAATTTTCTAGGACAGTTTTCAATGGTTTTTATTAATTCCTGGTAGTCTGGAGTACAGAAAGCCCAGGAATCCAAATCAATATTTACGGGAGTTGCTGCTGAGTCCAATGAATCCATGTTAACGCGTGACAGAGCGTCGGGTACGGCATTAAGAGAGCCTTTCCTGTACACAATGTCGAAGTCGTACCCTTGTAACTTTAAGCTCCATCTGGCAAGCCGACCGGTGACATCTTTTGAAGACATCAACCACGTCAAGCTTGCATGATCTGTAATCACAGTGAAGGGTAGACCATCGACATATGCACGGAACTTCTTAATTGCTAACACCGCAGCTAGGCATTCGAGCTCCGTCACGCTATAATTTCTTTGGGCGGAATTTAATTTTTGCGACATAAAGGCCAATGGTCGGTCTTCCCCTTTTTCATCCTTCTGAAAAAGCACAGCTCCTATCCCAGTGGAACTGGCGTCACACTGTATGAAAAATCTTTTCGAGAAGTCAGGCGTGGCAAGCACAGGTGACGATACTAACGCTGCTTTTAATGATTCGAACGATTTGTTAGCTTCTTCAGTCCACTGGAATCGCTTGCCCTTTTTCAAAAGGTTTGAAAGGGGAGCCGATAAGGTCGAGAATCCGTTAACAAAACGTCGGTACCATCCCGCGACGCCCAGAAACCGTCTCACCTGTCTTACTGTTTTGGGTGTCGGGAATTCTGCAATGCCCTTAACCTTATCTAAATTGGGCCTTAGTCCTCCATTACCAACCACATAACCGAGATACTCAATTTCTTTAAGGACGAACCTGCTCTTCTCGACATTAATGGTTAACCCAGCTTTCACTAATCTCTCCGAAACATCAGTCAACAAAGAGAAATGTTCATCCAGGGTGGCTGTGGTGATGAGCAGGTCGTCTAAATAAACGAATACTCGGTCGTGCAGATGATATGGAATCACTCTATGCATCAATCTACATAAGGTTTGGGGCGCATTGCAGAGCCCGAATGGCATCACTTTAAAATGGTAAAGCGGGCGCCCCGGAATGGTAAACGCCGTTTTCTCGCGGGACTCTGGATCTAACGGAATCTGCCAGAAGGCGTCCTTTAAATCCAGAGTCGTTATATACCTGGTTTGGTCTAGCCTACTAATCAGGCCGTCGATCAAGGGAAGCGGATAGGCATCCTTTTTAGTAATTTCATTTAATTTTCGGGCATCAAGGCACAATCGGATCTTGCCGTTTGCTTTGGATACCATTGCCATGGGAGAACACCAAGAACTATGGCTTTCTTCTATTACATCTAGTGTAAGCATCCGATCTAGTTCTAAGAACATTTGGCGTTGCCTTTCAGGGGAGATAGCATAATATCTCTGTTTGATCGGTGCTACGTCGCTGATTTCAATTCTGTGGCTTATTAAATTAGTTCTGCCGAGTCCAAGCTTTTCAAAACTTGGAAAGGTGTCAATTATATGCTTTAACCGGGTTCGTTGATCGATGGTCAACTGGTGTTCCTTCGGATCAGAAGGTGGCGTACACGACTCGTTTGCGGACAATTCCGAAAACATCACGGGCTTTAATCCAAAGCTGGCCCAGAAATCACAACCTAAATATAAGTTTTGTTGCAATGATGGGACAACTAAAATTTTTAACATAGCCGACTTTCCTAGGTAATTTACGTTCACTTTGACAAATCCAAGCACTTCCTGACAAGATCCGTCAGCCGTTTGTACAGTAATAGATAAGGGGTGTAGAACCAATTGGTGTTTTCGTATGAACTTTAAAGCCTCTTTTCCTAAGGCGCTTACACTAGCCCCGCTATCTAGGAGGCCGGTAATATTCTCTCCTTCAAGGTTAACATTGGCATAGGGACGTCGATCAAGCAGGTTTTCGTTTTGGTTACATATAGTAGTTTCAGCAATTAGTGCAAGAAATTTTCGTTTCTCTCGAAAATAGTTTACTGACCGTAGCTTCCGAGGCGAGGCATGACGATTACATACATTCGGCTTAGAATAATGGGTGTTGAATTTAGAATAAGACATAACTGGAGTATTTACTGTCGAACTTCTCGATCCGGATGGGCAGGAGTTTCGTTGAAGTTTTGTCTGGGTGGAAGAGCTGCATGGGATTGGAAATGCTGAGACCCAGTGGCTCTCATCTCCACATGCCGGTTTTCCGACCTACGACTGCAATGGAAGCAATGGGGTAATTTAATTCCAGGCTCACCACAACCGTAACAAAAAATTTTCGTAGGTAAGTTGCACTTTGTGTCATAATGCCCAGGAAGGCTACCATTCCGACATAGTGGTCTCTGGGAGTGTGCTTGAACATCGTCAGTTTGTCTAGAACCCGAATTTCGATTTATTGGTGGGGAGTTTATAGCATTTATATTCTGAAAGTTGTCGTTTTTAGAACCCATAGAGACAGGTACAGTTGGGTAATATTGATGATTCAATTCATTTATTTGAGAATTTCTGTAATTCATATTAACCTCGGGGATGTAGTTCATATGTTTCCATGCATCTTCAGTCGCTATACAGGTACCTACAAGTGACGGTACCGAGGCAAATATTTGTCCCGCCAGGTGAGCTTTGAGACCGGCTCTCATATTCTTTCGTAGGACTTCGATAATTTCGTATTCAGAAAGGGGGACTTTCAATGGGACAGTTAAGTTAAGTATTTCATAATAGAAATCAATGAACGTTTCTTTTTGGGTTTGCTTTCTTTTGTCAATAAGCTGTCTTATATCGCAATCAGTTCTTCTGTCTTGAAACCGATGTAAGAATAAGGTTCGCAATTCCATCCATGAGCATTGAGGGTTTTTCTCCAGACACAACCAATAATGTTCTTTAGCTATGCCGTCGAGTAGAAAACTTATGTCTTTCATAAGTTGTTCATTGCTGATGTTATTGGTTTTGGCTAAGAATTCCGCACGGAATATGAATTTTTCAACTGCCATTCCTCCAGGTAACCCATTAAAATGTAAATTCCACTTGTGAACTCGTGTGCCAGATTGAATCATTTGTCGCTTCGAAGGTTCACTCAAGTTGGGAGTGCACTCTGGAAGGTGGTTCGAAGTTGCAATTGAAACAGGCGGAAGGCTATTGTAATGTAAGGCTTCGTTGAAAGTATGATTTGGCATATTTGGAAAAGTAGAAATTATAGGTATCTGTGGTATTACGGGAAGAGCCTGATGATGACTTTGGTTAACTGGTAACCCCATGAAAGGTGACGGGTACGCGTACGTCGGATTTTGAGGGACTGCTGTCGCTTGAGCAGGTAATCTAACGGACCCCTCTGTTCTTGCCAAATGCTGCGTTTGTGAATTCGCGGATGTAAACGTCAAGTGGTCAGGTATTTGACCTGAATCAGATCTCACGACAGCCAAATCTCTAAATGGTTGAATTTGCGAGGGTTCATTTAGTTGGACTTGTGTTTCAATTATGGTTTCATCGCGCACGGGTTCTATTCCATGCGCTTTTTTCGGTGTAGATACGTTATCGTTATTATTTCGGTGTGATTTTTCTAAAATTCCTGGGGACAGAAAGTCTACTGTATCATGTGTATCGATTTCCACTTCATTTAATTCGAGTAATGAATCTCCAGTCAGGTTGGGATTGCCAAGTACATTGTCACAAATTTCACCTAGTTTTTGACTGGCCGTAATTAATATTTCGGGATTTCCTTTGATTTCTTCCGTGACCGAAATGCGACGTAATCTTCCTTTAATGTGAACTAATCGAGATATTAATGTTTCCAGCTCTTCGTCATTTACCACTGCAGATTGAAGAATTTTCATTAATTTAACTTGGATCGATTGAATTTTTAATGCACACAACGACACTTCACTATTAGGAAATTTCGATGCATGAAAGTGAACTTTGGTTGGTATTTTATCAGGGTTCTGAAGTTCGCTATCCAACTGAGCATCGAGATTTTTAAATTGCGTTCCCAAAGAGCCTGTAATATTTCGGATTTCACACTCTACTCGAAATTCATCAGACTCTAAATGCTCCGATTTCATAACGTCTTTACTAAATCGTAGAGTCATCGTGTAAAATCGAAAACGATCTCGTCAGACAAAAAAAAATTCAAAAAAAAAATGTTAAATTCTGTAACTAAACTCACAACACGTCACTACGGTAAATTAAAGTAATAGAGTATTAATGAAGCAACAAAAGATTAATAATGGTTAATGATATTTTTAACTTCGGCTATATATATAAAAAAAAACCCAGGTGGCTGGATTAAAATAATAATAAAAAAAATAATAATTTATAGATTATAAATAAATCAATCAATAATATTAATAATTTTGTTTTCGTACTTGTAATAAATCAACAATACTCTGAAATAGACCTAGCTAGTAAATAAATTTGCAAAATTGAAGTTTTGAATACAAAATGTTGTAGAAATATGTGAGATCAGCACAGTTTACGCGACAAGATATTTTAATAACAGTAATCGTTTATAAATAATGGTACAATATCCTCCATATGCTTAAAATGAAAATAACGGAAATTAAAAATTCTCATCGACAAATGACTCAACGAACTAAATACCGGATACATTAGCATAATTGAGAATTTAAAATAACTTTAATTAATTTACAGATCATAAACTATATTGAACTAACAAAATCAATCGACAACAACCGACATTGCTGGAAGATTTGCGATATAGCAATGAAAATATATTAAGATTATGAAAATTGTGTTCGAAGCTTTTACCGAATATTGGAATCTACACGTGAAATAGTGGAACGCAAAACGCAGCCTGAATACAATTTGGAATAGTAAAGTGATGTCTAAAACTTTTTAGGTGCTGGGTGAATTTCCAGTTTTAATAAAGTTTGAAGCATCACAACAAAAAAAAAACCGATAAAAAGAAATAATAAAAAAAAAGTAATATAAATTTGCCATGTCAAAAAGTTTGGGCGCCATCTGTTACGGTTTCCCGATCGTGAGTTGGTGACGATGACAGTATTTCATCGCTCTTGAAAACATCGACCGTAACTGAATTTGTAATTATTTCATCAGAGCCTTCAAGGCGGTCATTTGAGCGCGGCTAGAACTCAGGGTTGGGGTGGGGTTTCTTGAAGGATGACAAAATCTAGCTGGACCGCATAAAAATAGGAATAAGAAAACATATGCTAAACAGGAAAACTGATAAGATTTAAATTAAATGATAACTAGAAGGAAAGCTTAAGGAGAATACTCACCTATAATACACGCATACTATGCTGATCTCACATCCCACAACATACTTACGACCCTAATTCATATTCCACAAAACCATACTCATAGTGAATGAAGGAATAGAAAACATAAATAATTGAGTTTTTACAAAATACATGATAACGGTTTATATTTCAGAAAAAAAAAATTAATAATAATAAATAAAGAATATAAACCAAAAAAAAAAGAATTAAATTTTGAAAGAATTTATCTATACCCTATCTAACCTATCCCTTAACTAAAATCCACAAAAAATATGATTAAATTCTAACGAAATTATTTATCAAAATTATATAAAAAAAATTTTGTTACTTGTACTGATTCATTATAAGTTGATCCGCCATGTTATCCATTTTAAATAATGAGTTACAACTTATTCGAAGTATCCATTATAATAATTATTACGTTATCCATACCAATGTATTAATAACAGATTTATCCGTTAAAATATCTGTTTTATGGATGTTGATGCGAGTGAGGAAAAGCACTAACATTATATTACATTTTAATTTTAAACGTTCGACGAAATTGATGTAATCAAACGCAGGCTATTTCAAATTTTTGTGCGTTTATTTGTAGCGAACTATGTTTTCACATTGTGACTTTATTTATTTTATTTGAAATTATATTATGTTAAATTATATTATATTATATAAATTATGTATTTACGGTAGTTAATTAGTTATTAGTTAGTAGGCATCGTCTTTATTATTTAAGTTTATTAATTTACACCTTATTAGTTTATTAGGTGTCACCTTAAAATTTATTTGTCCATATTGTTCATAAACTAGAGTTATTTATTGTTTATTAATTATAAATTATTTATTTATTTCTTAATTCACAGAACTTATTTATTTTATTAGTTTGTTTATTTATTAATTTAATTGTAATTACATTTTCTTTAATTATTGATTAAATTAGGCACAAAGACTACCACCATAATGTCCACTATGTTAGAACTTTGAATTTTCTTTTGTTCTTTAAACTCACATAGGGTTTATGTTAACGCGGTAATTAATGATAATTTTCAAGTCTTAATTACTTAAATATAAATTAAATATACAATGAAAGTATATCACTAAGTTTTTATTAAAAGTTAAAGTCAAACCCGATTATTTATTTCATAAGTTTAACCTTTTTCAGTTAACACAAAAACACAACTTGCAAATTTTATTTGTATTCTCACTACTTCGGCCTCTCTGGGCGAAAACAAAATTATTAGTCCGATTCTTTTTATGCAGACCATAAAAAAATCAGTTTAACTCTCTCCACCCGATTTTTTCCGTTTCTCTTATATAGCCGTCGACGAAACCCCTTCCATCAACCAAAACAAGTTGTTGCTCAATTTAAGTCTAGTGTTGTCCGCGCAAGGGAAATTTTAAACTGTAACGTTGAACGCATCAGACAGCGTCCTGCGTTATGCAACTGTATTAGGAAACAGACGCTGGAGAGTTAAACGTAACACGCTGTTAACATTGGACAAAAGGTAATCTTGCCAGCATCATATACCGGCAGTCCACGGCACATGCACGAATACGCACAAGATGCCAAGCCATATGTTCGAAAGTATGGACGTCTAGATCTGTTCATGGAGTGAAATCACAGACCTACTTTTCACTGGCCAAAACTCATCGCATAGACAAGATCCACTCGCACGGGTATTCAAGCAAAAGCTAATTCGATTGATGGACCTCATCACTAAGAACCATATTTTTGGAGAAACCCATTGCTAGATGTATTCAGTTTAGTGGCAAAAAGAGGTCTTCCACACGCACATATTTTAATATGGTTGAAGCTAAAAATCGTCTCAACACAAATTGATATTGCATGATATCTGCTGAGCTTCCCAACCGAGACGAAGATCCTATTCTTTTTGAAACAATCAAGAAAAATATGATCCATGGACCATACGGTGCACTTGATACAAATTCACCATGCATGAAGGATGGCAAGTGTACAAAGCGATATCCACGTGAGCGGATCAATGAAACCCATAGATGTTGACATCGACAATAGATGAAACGTGCCGTATTCACCGCTGCTTTCAAAAATGTTTGATGCCCAACATTAATGTTGAGTATTGAAATTCAGTGAAGTCAATAAAATACATTGGCAAATACGTTCACAAAGGCAGTGGCATGGCAGTATTCGGACTAGCAAACCAAGGCGATGAAGTCACTCAATTCCAGATGGGACGAGCTACATCAGCAGCAATGAAGCTATTTGGAGAATATTTGTATTCAACATCCACAAACGCTATCTAACTGTTCAACATCTCGCTGTTCACTTAGAAAATGGCCAGTGTGTCTACTTCACCGAACAAAATGCACAAAATAGAGCTGAGCAACCACCCAACACAACACTCAACGCCTCTTTCCAATTAGTACGTCCAAACAACGCTGAATGTAATTATTTGTAATTATTGTCATTGCATACAGTCAGAGGTCGAACATCATTCGTTGCATTGAAAACCATCGATGGCGTAGAATGCCAAACGTATAGAGAAGCATGTATCAAGCTTGGATTACTTGAAAATGACAATCATTGGAATACAACGGTAACAGAGGCATTGCTTACGTGTCATCCAAAACAAATACGTACTTTGTTTGCGATCATTTTCAAGAACAAATCTACAATATTCCGACGACATTTTTAATGAAGTGCTAATATTGATTATGCATATCAATTAACAACAAAGTACTAAATCAACTTGGTATGCCACACGGGGCAGAAATTACGTGCAAGACAGAAATCTGGTGCGAGAACAGCATTACGATGTAAACCAGTAACGTCATTTCGTGGAAACACAAACAAAACTATTAGTTGCTGATCAAAAATATGCCTACGACAAAGTCAAGCAACGTGTAGACAATGGAAATGGCGGGATTTTTTTTTCTTCATGCTCCTGGCGGCACCGGAAAAACATTTCTGATCAATTTAATACTGGCGTCGGTTCGAATGCAGAATGGAATAGCACTCGCAGTAGGATCATAGGGAATTGCATCAAGGCTACTCGATGGTGGGCGAACAGCACACACGGCACTCAAGCTACCCCTAAATTTGAACCAGACCAAAACACCAACCTGTAACATCAGCAAAAATTCAGGAATGTCCGCAGTCCTTAAGGCGTGCAAAATTATAATTCGGGACGAAAAGACGCCAAGACGCCTTGACTCGATTTTCGCCAAACCTTACCCGTTATACCTAGATCAACACCCGCTGATGAGCTAAACGCATGCCTCAAAGCATCTTGTTTATGGAACCGAGTTGAAAAAATTACTCTCTCAACGAACATGCGTGTGGATTTGTTGAAAGAAGCCTCTGCTCAAACATTTTCCAAACATCTTTAGGACATTGGAAACGGCAAAATTCCAATTGATCACTCAACAAATGAGATTACGTTTCCGCCAAACGTTTACCAAATGAAGCCGAGTATTCAGGCCGTTGTTGACAAGGTATTCCCAAACTTGACTTGCAACTACAAAAAATGATGATGTGAACAAGCTGAATGAATAAATTCAATTGAAATTGCCCGGAGAACCAATCAAATGCAAATAAATTGACACAGTGATGGATGCGGAACAAGTACTCAATTATCCAACCGAATTTTAAATTCAATGGAGTCACCAGGAATGCCACCACACATATTGACATTGAAAGTTGGTTCTCCGGTCAAGCTCATTCGAAATTTGAACGCACCAAAGTTATTTAACGGAACCAGTCTGACCATAAAAAATCTAACACCAAATTTGATCGAGGAAACAATCATCGCAGTATATGAGCACGACGCAGCAAATTTAGAAAACAAGTTTTCATTTTTTATTGGTAAAACTAATAATTGGAGAAAACATTCTCTAAGCACTGAAGAACCACTTGTGGTCCATTCAATAGAGTGTAATGAAAAACACAGTACATAATCATGCATTTAACACAATAAACTATATTTTATTTGTAAAGCTTTTATAAACTAACACCAGACATTATTTTATTGTAAAGCTTTTTTAAATAAACAAGTATAAAAATCGTCCGAGTGTATGCTGATCGAGCTGTACAGAAAAACATTTTGTTCTATTCTAGTTGTATTCCTTCCTCTTAACATCCCATATGAGCTTTTTTTTATTTTAAGTTGTGCTACCGTATCCGGTTGTCAACATCACTGTAACACAAAATATATTTAATATTTTATAAATTTTCCAGGAATTTACACAAAACATTTGTATTTATATAATAATATGATAAAGCTTTTTTATTGTTGGTTGTTAAGGTCGACGCTTTTGTGATTTAGGGTGGCAAAATGTCGGTTACAACAGCAAATCGAAAACTAACATGTTGTACATAACATATTATCTCTTAGCAACGGTGTGTAACTTCAAAAGTATATGCACTGTATCAAAGCGATGCAGAAAGAATTTAATTGGTTTGCAATTCATCGTAAAAGCTTAATGATGTTTTTGTTAAAATTTCAAATTAAAATTTACATCACACAACCGTAACTGGTTGAATTTTTTTTTGAAAATATTATGGTAATGCAAGCGTCGGAATCTACCATTTTGTAATTTTGTTAATAATAAATTACCCTGGATTTTAGAGCAATTAGAGCTTTTGTACTGTTTTCAGTCAAATTAGTAATTTGAAATGTGGTACGATGATGACTATTTGTAAATGAAAACGCCTTGTATTTCGCACAGTTGAAAAGTTTACATTTTTTTTTGCAAATCATTATTATTATTTTGAATGCAGTTTTAGAACATGAACACCACAGAGCTTTTTTTTTACAAAAATAAAATGTTTTACATCTTCCTATTTTATTGTCTTACTTAAAAATTGTTTGCTCTAATTTTTTGTTATTGTTGTATAATTTCCACTGTAAATAATAAAAATGGAACGAGCATTGCAAAAAGCTCAAGCATTTATAACCAGACAAATACGATACTGAAGTAGTATAGTAAGTACTTGCTGCTACTAACCATAAAATTAAATTATTATGATTGTTATTATTATGACTGTTTGTATTCCATTTATATGGAATATACTTTGTTTGTTGTTGTTTGTGTGCCAAAGTTGTAAAAGCGTTCGTTTCTTTTTCATGGTCGCTTTCCTCTGCTACACTTATTGATTTTAATTAATTTTTTTCGTTTATATTTACAACACAGTGATGATAAGCTGAAGGAATAAACTTTTATTGCTGCTTAAGTGGTTTTATTGGAATTATTTCATTATTATTTTAAAAATGTGTAAAAGCTCTTTACAGCTCTTGTATAAGTTGTTATTAAATATTAGTAGAGCAAAATGAAATTGATTTGAAAAGCTTAGCCTGTTAACAAATATGAAGTGGTATATTTTGCGAATTAATTTTGGACTCCTTCTTGAAAGATTTGACAAATAAAAATACTCAGCGCTATGAGAAGCTGGCCCGAGAAACCAGCCCGAAAAACACCATTTCAAATTTGGTGTGTTTCTTTGCTAATTTCAAGACCATCCCGAAAAAATATAAATTTCTAAAAAAAAAAAAAATCTAATAGAATAAATTGAGTGTGATTTATTACACTGTTAAATTATTCTCCGAATCAAGTATATTTCAAAATTAAAATTTTTAAAATAAAATCTATTTAAAAATACAAAATATTAATGAAATACAATAATTATTAAAACAGATAAGCAAAAATCAAATTAAAATTAAGTGTGAATTAGTTAACAAATATAATTAAAAATAAAAGCTTTAACAGAAAAAATATCAGAATTGTTTCTTGAAAATTTTCAATCAAAATAAGGTGTATTTTATAAATCTGGCCAATAACAAGCGACTTCCAGAAATTATGGCAAGATACCACTATATAGCTTGAATTGGCCTATCTATAGAGAACACTTTCCGGTATAAGGTTTTCCCTAGCGGAGAAAATGTAAGCTTGTTAATAGCAATTTTCCGCCGTAAATTTTGAGTATTTTTTCAATCTGGGCCAATAACAAGCCACTTCCAGAGATTAGGCAAGATACATTATATATGGTGAATTGGCTTATCTATAGAGAACATTTTCCGGTATAAGCTTTATCCTAGCGGAGGAAATGTAACCACCATAGCAATTTTCTACCGTAAATTTTGAGCATTTGATCAGTCTGGGCCAATAACAAGCCCAGACTAATAAAAAACTCAAGGGCCAAAAATAAAAAAATTACTATTAACAAGGTTACAATTTCTCCGCTAGGAAAAACCTTATACCGGAAAATGTTTTTTATATATAGGCCAATTCAAACTATATAATGGTCCTAATCTCTGGAAGTTGCTTTATTTGGCCCAAGTTGATAAAAAAAACTCAAGAGTCATAGTGAAAATTTGCTATTAACAAGATTACATTTTCTTCAGTGGAAAAAACAGTATACCGAAAAATGTTCTCTATCGATAGGCTAGTTCAACCTAAACAATGGTATGTTGGCCTAATTTCTGAAGGTGGCTTGTTATTGGCCCAGATTGATAAATTCTCAAAATTTACTATGAAAAATTGCTATTAACAAGGTTACATTTTCTCCGCTAGGAAATACCTTATACTGGAAAATTTTATCTATAGATAGGTCAATTTCCTATAGATAGTGCTTGCCCTAATCTCTGGAGGTGGCTTGTTATTGGCCGAGATTGATAAAATGCTTAATATTTTGAGTGAAAATTTTATACTATAAAGTTAGCCGATAGTTTCCAGCCGAAAGTTAAAAAAATCGATAATGCTGATAATGTCTTTGCTATCTCAGCAGAGATGGGCGATTACGCGTCATCTACTAAATTTTACGTTATTGCGTAAACAACTTGTCGACAACGCAGAAAACTTGTTGTCAATGCAGAAAACGTCAACTAGTCGTAGACAACGTCGACAACCAATTGTAATTCCGCCATTAGTGATTAAATGTTCAACATATTTTTAACTTGCGTTAACATATTTCCAAGTTGCATATTACATCGCCTGAAAAGTTCCCGGTCTGACACATAGATGGTGCCACAAATTTAAAACCCATATAATTTTTAAATTCTACCAACCTTTAAACGACAACTATAAAAATTGCATTACATTCCGACCATTATTTTACAAGTTACAGTTGTTTTAGTGACGCTACTTTTGTTAATTTAAGAACAATGGAAAAAAAGAATTTTGTTTATTGATTAAACACTGTTTTTTGACGGGAAAAAATACCGTTCAAGCAAAGCAGTGGCTTTGATCGTACAACCACCGATGATGCACCACGCTCTGGACGCCCAATTAGACTGTGACTCCAGAAAAAATAAAAAAATTCACGTAATTGTTTTGAAAAACCGTAAAGTGAAGTACCAGCTGACATTGTCCAAGAAAAAAATTGCTCTTTCACCAAGACAATACACCATGTCACAAGTCGATCGCAACAATGGCAAAATTTCACGAATTGCACATTGAATTGATTCCTCATCCACCGTATTCGCCAGATTTGGCCCCCAGGGCCAAGTGATTAGGGCCAAGTGATTCCCTCCAAGCTGGAGGGAAAGTGATTTGGCTCCAATGAAGAAGTGATTGCCGAAACTAAAGCTTATATAGAAGACAAAGTTAAATCGTTCTACAAAAAAGGCATCAAAATGTTAGAGAGGCGTTGAACTGATTGTAGTGCTCTAGTAGGAAATTATGTTGATGAATAAGTATTTTTCCCCAAAAAATTGTGTTACTTATACTCTGTACCTCACACCGTTTTTCTCTTTAATAATATGTCCTCTTCATCGATTTTTGTCTAAATTTTCAATAAACTAATGTAGAGGTGGGTTCATAACAGATAAATGTCTCTAAATGTTTTAAACCAAAATATTCAAGATATTTACATCTAAATTTTAAACTTAGTTCAGATTTGACAATAGCCGATGTCGAAATTGATAAATTTTAATTAAGTTAACAAAATTTAATTGAACCCCTGACACGATTTATTTGCGCCATCCTTGAAGGAAGGAATGATCCTTGAACCTACCTTTAATTTTGTTAGTCGGAAAACTAGACAAAAAATTGGCGTGAGACTCACAGTCTAAATGATTTACTAAACTAAATTGTCGTTACTAGTTACTAGTTATTTCTAGTTGATACTCAAATTAAATTAGCGAATTAGCATAAAATTTCAGTGCATTGTGTTTTACTCCATCTATTGATAAGTGGTATGAACAAATATGAAGTTCGATTATACTTCGAGCCTGACGCAGACTATTTTGTCCAAATTTCCGACTAACTAAATTAATGGTTAATTCATACAAGTCGTTGAGAGATAACACAAAGCAAATCATGTCTGTTGTTTAATTAAAATTTACTTAATAAAGTAAAATTTATCAATTTATAAACATTGTTTCGAATCGGCTATTGATAAACGTGAACTAGGTTTGCATGTTTTGGTTTCTGAAACTTAGAGCCACGAATCAATAATTTTTAGGAACTAACCATCAGTTTAGTTAGTCGAAAGTTTAGAAAAAAATCGGTGTCACGCACACGGCTTAAGTCAGTAATTTAGCCAAAAAATAGCACATTATTGGATATTTTAATTATGTGTGCCTGACGTCGATTTTTTGTCATAAGCCGTGGCTTTTTAATTCAATTTTTCGAGTTCGCGAAGAGGTAACTAACATTTTTTAATGCATAAGGTAGATAACACAGTCCTCTACGTATCACAAAAAATATTCATCAACAAAAATAGATGGTTTTCTTGTAATATTCTTGTTCTATACAGTTCCATTATTATACAGAACTGTCGAGAATAACGATATTACAAGAAAACTATCGAACTTTTTCAATGGATTTTTTGTGTTATGCAATTTCATCTAAGATACAGAGTGGAAAAATATGCAATTTATCATCATTTTTTTTCGATTTTGGGGAGCGGAGAATGCTCACGTTATTCATTAAGCAGAAGTTCATCCTCCAAGAGTCACTGTTTGGTGTGGTTTATGGACTAGTTCATTGGGCCGATTATCTTTGAAAACGAACTGGAAAATGTCCTTACAGTGAATGGGGAACGTTGTCGCAATATGTTAACTGGTATTTTGTGGCCCAAATTGAATGAATTTCGTGTCAACGACCTTTAGTTTCAACAAGACGGAGCGAGATGCCACGCAAGTCGTGCAACAATCCATTTATTGTTAACAAAATTTACTGATCGCATAATTTCAAGAAGCTTTGTTTGCTTACATTTCATTCATGCATAAATTAGCTGATGTATTTCGAATGAATTATACCAGCTAAATATTTTAAACGATCAATATTTAGAAGTTTTCAAATTTTGTGTCTGCGATATATTCAATCGAGTTTTCCCGGATTCCCCACATGAAAATTGACCTGCAATTTTTTCCAGGTGCGAACATCATTAAGACCTTTCATTTGATTCTAAATCCAACCATGACACTTTAAACGATCAATATTTAGAAATATTCAAATTTTGTTTTTTTATGTTTATTTGCAATTCCCCAATAATAAAATGGAATTTTCCGAATAACTAAAAATGCTATTAAAAATGTTGATTAGTGTTTTATTTTTAACGGATTGAATTTTTTTTTGTTATAGAAAACAAATATTTTTGGTATAAAAAACACTTTCGGCTGAAAAATATCGCCTACATGTTGAGGTGGGCTTTACGTAGGTTGCTGTTACAATGTCTTTGATTTTGACTAATCATCATTTTTAGTTCTTAATTTTAGGCGTTGCACAGCACTTTTGTATGCGTTACATGAAACGCGGCCTAGCAACATGTTTTTGGTTGCTGGTTCGTCTTTCACCATCCAGTGAGCGCTCTCTTTGTTCCTTACACCGGTTCTATACAGAACTTTAAAATCTTTTTGATCCAGGCAGTTTTGGTTTATTAGGCAGTTTTTACCATGTCACCATCAAGCTCAGAGCTTACATCAAAGATAATCACTTTAGGTAATATCTCAGCAGGTTCTGGTTCGGTGGCTTTTAGACCCATGCCTTTCAACTTGGTGTTTTCCGTGAAAACCATCAAATCCGAGGAAGAATCAACAGTAACTGCAACACCATTAGGTCCAGCGTTTTTGCGGTTTTTTTGGTAATCTCGGTAGTCGAAAGGCTGGAATCATTATCTCTAGCTCAGATAATTATCCGTTTTGTTTTAGTCTTACCCAGCCAACGCTTTCTGTTTCTCCGTTTCGTGCGTTTCTTACCGACCGTTTGCCATTCATTTGCTTTTTGGTTAATTACAACTTCTCTTGTGTTTTCTGGGTAGCTACTTGGAACTGAATCCTGTGCAGCCATCTCTGATGTCTTTTCCACAGTAACCAATGGTTTTGGTTTCTGGCTGCAAGTGCACCTATGGTTGTGTGCTTCTTCCAGTTTTCCAACAACCAGATTAGTTTCCGCAACCACCTCTAGAATTTTAATTTTGATATTTTCAATATGATTAGTTAATTCCCGAAACATAGGCTCAGTAAGTTTCGTGTTTCGGATCGTCGTTTCAAGAGAAACGATTTCTATCATAAGGCTCTCATAGGGTTTTTCGCACGTTAGTGCTAACTTACCACTGCTGGGTTAAGTACTTTCAACCTCAGCCGTGTCTTCATGCTTGTTTAGTAAATATTTAAATTATTAAATATTTAAAATCGCACGGATTCTCCTCAGACGCATCAGTTAAAAGATCATTATTAAGTCGCCACATAAGTTTGGAGTCACCGGAACAGTTATAAAATCTGTTTTTATAATAAGCTACACGAGCAGCAATGGTATTTTTTTTACTTTATGACAATAGGCTGTATCATATTGCTGGAAACGTTGATTGGGTCTAACATGTTTCGCCTTTCTCAATATCTATTTTTTACGTTTAATCATGTTTAACATGGCCTCAGAGATCACTCTTTGTCACTGACATCAAAATCAATACTTTTGAATCGTTTAAACCAGTTTCCGCAAGTCTGTTGAGTTGGTGCGCATGTTCACCATAAGTTTCTTAAAGCAAACGAAAACTTTCAGGAGCTTTTTTCTTTTGATTAAAGCAAAAAAGTGATGCTTCCCGTAAATGCTGTTTTGTTGGTACGAAATTCGACCTGTTTAAACGGGATTGGATGTCAATACTTTAAAACGCCGTGTGTCATTGTAAAAGAATGTTTAGTACTATAGTTACGCCATCTCTTAGAAAATTCAAAGAACTAAGTTATACACCCAATAGTTTAAGTTTGTATTTATTTTCCAGCGTCTCAATTGGACAGCCCTTTACTAATAAAAGAAAATAAACTGAGTAAATTGCTTAAATTTCAGAAAACAATACAAGGCTCGCGAAGCAACATTCGGCCCAATATCTGGTGGCGGTTTGGTGTATTAAATTATTAAAAATGGTAAAATCGACCTTCAAATTACTTATTCGAATCCTTTACCGGTTGAAGCAAGTTCCGTCTAACTGTCATCCCTCCGTTTTATTAAAAAAAGAAAATTCAACCTTGCTAGATTTTCTTCTGTGTATAACTACACTTTTTCAGAAAGATTATTTGTGTAGCTACGCACTATTGATAAATGATTAAAACTTTACAGCGGTCCGATACCATAGCTACATCAAAAGTTGCAGTTTCGGCGGTGCAGATTTAATTCTAAGCTAATCCGACCACTCGTTTCTCGAAAACGGCTACTGTAATAAAATTGGGATTTATTGTAATCAGATGTAACAAATTATGGTATAGGTTTCATTGAAGCGGGCTGATTTGGTCGGTCAAGGTTTAAATCACTTAATTTTTTATCGGTTCTTGGATTAAATCGCTTAACCGCGTTTCACGAAAATGAGAATTGGCCTGCAAGATCATGAGATTTCACGCCATTAGATTACCTTTTATGGGGGTTTTTGGAGCAAAGCTTTACAAAGTGTACGTTGATGGTCTAGCCACCACCCAAGACGAGACTGTTTGACGAGATAAATGCCACAGAAACGTTCCTTTTGGAAAATATCCTCAAAAATTTTGACTGTCGCATCGACGTCTATTAATAACAAAATATTTTCCATCGTTATCTATGGCTTTCGACCATCTTTCTGGCAATTTATGGATTCCATCGAAAAAAAAGTGTATTTTGATGCGATCCATTCGCCGAGCCATTTTTTGGTTTCTTCATGGTTTCTGAAGTACTGGTCTTGAAGATCGCTTTGCATTGATCGGAACAAATAATAATTTGATGGGGCAGAATCTGGTGAATAGAGAGCATGCGGTAGAATTTCCCATTTAAGTACTTCCAGTGTATTTTTTACTTGTTTTGCGACACGAGCATTGTCGTGCACCAAAATCACTTTACGCTGTTTGTTGGCTGGAATCGGACGGTTTTCATTCAATGCATGGTTCAAAGCTATCAATAGTTGTTGGTAACGTTCGCCAGTAATAGTTTCGTTTGGTTTCTGCTCATAGTACATAACTCCTTACTGATCATCCCACCAAATGCACAACATAACCTTACTTCCATGAATATTCCGTTTTGCTGTTGATGTGGATGGTCCGCCTGGAGTAATAAATCCATTTTTCATCGCCAGTCACAATTTGAGACAAAAATGCCATCTTCGGCAAAGAATTGCAAACCATTAAACGATTTCTAATGTTGGCTTCAGTCAGTTCATGTGGTACCCATTTTCCTTCTTTTTGAATCATTTTCATGGCATGTAAAAGTTTGCTTATGGCTGCTTGAGTGATATTTAACTGTTCTGCAAGTTCGTTTTCTGTTTGATCGTTTATTGTCACTGACATCAAAATCAACCCTTTTGAATCGTTTAAACTAGTTTTCGCAAGTCTGTTGAGTGTTGAGTTGGTGCAAACGAAAACTTTCAGCAGATTTTTTTGTTTTGATTAAAGCAAAAAAGTGATGCTTCTTGCAAATGCTGTTTTATTGGTACGAAATTTGACATGTTTTAACGGGATTAAAAAATATGTATTTACGCTTTCACGAATAATGACAAACTAAATTGTAATATGGAATGTCAACACTTTAAAACGCCGTGTGTCATTGTAAAATAATGTTTAGTACTATAGTTACGCCATCTCTTAGAAAATTCAAAAAACTAAGTTATACTAAATTGCTTAAATTTCAGAAAACGATACAAGGCTCGCGAAGTAACATTCGACCCAATATCTGGTAGCGGTTTGGTGTATTAAATTATTAAAAATGGTAAAATCGACCTTCAAATTACATATTTGAATCCTTTACCGGTTGAAGCAAGTTCCGTCTAACTGTCATCCCTCCGTTTTATTAAAAAAAGAAAATTCAACCTTGCTAGATTTTCTTCTATGTATAACTACATTTTTGGTTTAGGAAACCGACCACTCGTTTCTCGAAAACGGCCACTGTAATAAAATCGGGATTTATTGTAATCAGTTGTAATGAAAGTGTAATAAGGGGACTAATTTGGTCGGTGCAAGTTAAAATCACTTAATTTTTTATTATACTGGAAAATTGCGCTGTTCCCAAATTTCTAATAGTTTGTCAGAGTTTTTCAATTTTCAGACCGGTTCTGATGTTCTCGTAAGTTTTTCGACCTTGGAGCTAATCTAGATTGATAATGGATTTTAATTGAACTTTATGTTAAAATTGCGAACGCCAAATTAACTTCAAACTTTCACAAACAATGTTTCCATTTTACCTTTACCAACCATTCTGAAAGTCGTATAAATCGTTCAAACTATTTTGAAAATGTTTGTAAAGTTTAGAAAGCTAATCAAGATTTATTTGTTTGTGCAAATCTATTAATTGCGCTAGCAAAAACTTAATTAAATTAAAACAATTTTCCTAACCAAACATAGTTTTGTAAAAATCTTCAACCAATTACACAAGAGATTAGAGATAAGATTGAACATGATTTACAATATATAAAAAAATTTCAAAACTAGTTTCATTTTGTAATTTGAAATTGAAATTGGTCATTGTAATTTGAGATGATATTACGACAGATAACAACATAATCCAAAACAAAAATATTTAATTAAACTTCTTCTGCCAAAATTGCATTATATTTGACCATCAAAAGATTTATTATACAACACGAGATAAACTTAATTAGAATATACGGATTTGAAGCGGAATCGAATTATTACAACAAAAACGTTATTCGATTAAAAATTATTTTGTAACGATTTTTTACGATACTGAAGTCGAGAACCGCTGAGGTTGATTTTTTTTTTGTGTACGTATAACCGTTTACTATACCCAAACATTGATGTTCTGCCCTATGGAATTATATTTTGTAGATACACGACCGGGGCATGTCTATCCGCAATAAACCATATCGCTATACTCCCTACTTAATTTAATTGCGTTTACAGGATAACACTGATGTGGCGTATTCGCGTTGTTCAACATCAACAATAAAATTTACTACCGTAAGCATATTACGTATACAATTCTAGTAAATAACATTTTGTTGTTGTTTGTTTTATGTCAAACAAACCAAAAGTCAAATTTATTAAACGATAGAGGTTTTTCCGATTTTGTATCCCTGCATGTTTTTCCTACCCATTCATCTCGTGTGTTGTTTACGCTTTTGGTTACGCTTCAGCCATCACATCACACGTTACGATGTTGTTATTCCACTGTCTAAATATTTTTATTTTATTTTGTTTGGCCTGGATTTTTGTATCGCCAGCCCTTATATCACCGGCACAAATCTCATTCCGCCACTCGACGTTCGAAAATGTCGAATGAAATATATATTTGGTTTGACCTACATACTTTACGAGCACATAATGTCGTATTCGAATAATTATTTAAGTGTTGTTTTTCGTGAAAAATGAACTTTTGTGTTTGGGGAATACAGAGCTTTACAAATCTAGTAAAAAGATTCGGATGCCGTCTAGACACATTAATTATAAATAATTATTTCGATTTTGTCAACTGTGCACGAGATCTTTACACAAAGCGTCATTTAACTGCTGTCCCGTCTGTATACATGTACACATTTTGTTGTGTCGATATGTTGTTGAATATAAACTACAGCACAGTAAATTTCAAACTTTTTTTTTTGTATTTCAAAATTATCTTAACGAAAACTTTTATTTTTGTTTGGAAAAACTTTTTGTTGTTATCAGTGTTTGTTTATAGTTGAGTTGGTGTTGCTGCTTACTGTTGTGTGTATATCTGTTATCAGCTCATGCAAATTCAATTTTTGTATATAAGGTTGTTATGTTCATTTGTTGCAAAGTTTTTTTTTTGTTGTTCAACTTAGTGTGGGTTTCTGAATAAATGCAATCAGTTGGAAAATGAAAGATTTTAATTTAGTGGAACAGACGGTATACTGTTTTGAATATTTGATATGTTTTCCGGTAAACAAGGCTACATATACAAAAAAGTTGAATTCCATACGGATTTGAGATGGGGCAAGTATTATTTATGATGCATATTCAAAAGATTGTTTTATTGTTTATGTATATTTTTGATTGGAATATGGGAGTTACTTCCTACATGGTAACGGTCATGATTCAGTTTATTCAGATTACAAAAGTTTAAATATTTCAAACTCAAGAATTAGTTGAATACTGAATTAGTTATCTTTCCTCTGCTAGTACACGGTATAGATTTGTTTCTGCCAGTGCACACAAAAAAATTATATTTGCATTCGTATACCCAATTGTCGATATCCAATATTCAGTACCTGCAAAATGAAGCGCGAAAATAAACGTAAAACCAATAACAATTTATATTCCTTTTATAGAAACCACGAATGCTGTGAAGCCGGTAAAAACTGGTAAACATATGGTAAAATTCTTTGTAGAACAAATCCTGAATTACGGAAGGTACAGGAGGTGCAACAAGAGCAAGTACCATTACTGTTAATAATTGCCTGCCACCTTTTGTCCATACTGCGTACTGATACGATGTTTCTCTTCGTTGTCTTCTTCAGATCCAGGTAGAGTTCCTCGCTCCAAACTATTTCCGGACAGATGATAACAAACCTCCTGAATAAAACTTTAGTGCGTTTAGGTTCCGTGTGAAAACGATTAATTTACCAAAACCTTAACAGTTTGTATATAATACTTTTTTTTTGCTTAGTTAACCAAACACGCCTTTTAACATTAATACTCCAAAAGGATGACTTATCGGTAAACACAACATTCGTCCAATCTTTGTTTATAAATTCATTCTCCCAATGTAGCGGCTTTTCAACGTGTTTTTCAATTTTATTTCGTATGGTTGTTCTTGATTGATTGATTGATTGGACTGTAGGACCAACTACTGGACAATTGTCCCGGATATCGCCAGGCCTATTCCTACAGCCTGTTTACACATAACAATATAGGAAGGATAGGAAAGGTTTTTTTGGGACGACCCGGTTTCAGACACCTAGCGATCGTACGGCACAACACAATTCCAATCTACTTCTAATCTACTATAGAGGAAGGATAACGGCTTAATAGGTTTAATGGATAGAGAACCGTAAACAAAGATCCAACAGGTTCACGTGACCAGCGCTGCGCAAACCAAAACAAAACTTAAAACATAATAAAAAATGTCAGTGTTTTAGAAAAAAAATGAATTTATGAAATAAGTTTTTAAATTTGGATTAAAAATAGTCTGAAACTGTACCTGGACAAACTATGATTATGTCATTAAAAACCATAAGAAAAACATGCATTTAAGTGAAAGAAAAGAAAGAAAAGTATAATCGCGATTGTCTGTCACTAACACCAACTCAACCACATGTTTTGTATGTTGTCATTGCCATTTATATCACGGCAATGGTTAAAATATGAAATATCGGCTCCTATCCCCTTTCTATTTTATATTTTGCTTCTATTCATTACCGTTGAGTTGTTGCCTGTGTTAGTGACAGGCAACAACGATTATGCCCTTCCATAGTAAAAAAAAATTCGACTGGATGGGATTTTTTACCAGGCAAGTCTAACCTCGTTCACACCCCAAACACTTAAGCTTTTCCTATGATTCTTCAATGAGAATCACAATCCATCCAAGTACAGTTTCAGACTCAATAATAATTTCATTATTTCTTACAAGTTTACCCTGTGTATCTGACATTTTTTATTATGTTTCGGCCCGAGCAGCGCAAGTCACGTGAACCAATAAGATCACCGTTTACACATTTTCCGGAGTTTACGAATTGTATGAATACTTAGCTTGAGAGAAAATTATGTTTCCCCAAATTGTGTTTTGAGCGCGCACAGTTATTCTATCTAAACTTAAGTTAATAATTTTTGAAAAAAACATATTATGCAAAAACTACACACGAAGTTGTGCCGCGGGCTAAACGTAACGAAGCTATGCACTATTCTAACAAAGTGTTGCCCAGTTTCGGAAATAAATTGTTTAAAATAGTTTCGTTTTACTATTTATTGACAGGCAGCTTGACAGTGCAGTGATCATTTGCTTATCATACTTAAATATAAGTGCAAACTGTCATCTACATTCAATAGACAAGCACAAACGAACGGTCTCGTTGGAATGTCGATGCTTTAAAAAATCAAACATCACTGCAGAGCTACCAATAGGCTGTCATTGACTATCCAGACCGGCATAGTAACAACGAAGAAACTCTTTTTAATTAGTATAGGGATTAGTAGCTAGCTATATAGTCAGCCATAATCACTGCGGCGCACAATACGGAAGAAGGCCACCGAGCTCCCGCAATGATTGGTTCGACGTTTCCGCCACCTGGGCCTCCAAAAAATAAATAAAATCTGAGTGAAAAATGGGTGAAAGGAAATTCAAGGGACAGTTTTGCTAACGCCAGTTTGTCGATTCTGGCCTTCCTATAGTAAAAAGGAACCAGCAAAAATACGTTCATAGTAATTTGTCGCAAAAATTTTTTTCAAAATTAAATTGGGAATATTTTTCAATATTTTCACAGCCATTGATATTTTTGATAAAAACGCTATGTAAATATTTTTCCCAATTCCTGTCCCTTATAGGAAAGCCAGAATCGACCTGCAGGAAGCTCACTAAAGAACCCAAGAAGTACAGCCATCAAAGACGGAAATGGAGGAGTAAGAACAGGTGTGGCTGATGTTCTCTCGGTATGGCAAACTTACTTCCCATTAATGCAATTGCTCCACCAGGTGAAGAGGTCTTTGTCGTATATCCCATGGTGAAGGAAATACAAGCAGCTATTAGTAGATTGAAAAATACAAAGACACCCAGTCTCGGCGGAATCCCTGCAGAATAGATTAGGCTCGGAGGTGCTATTCTTGCATCAAATTTATACGATCTCATCTTCCCTATTTGGGGCCAAGAAGAGCTGCCAGAGAATTGGAAGACCGTGCTTAAATATCCGCTGCACAAAAAAGGCGACCGTCTTAAATGTGAGAACTATCGTAGATAGATTGGCTACGTTGCAAGGTCTCTACAAAACGGATGATAAATAAAGTGTTCCAACAAGAAAAAGTCGGTGTTGGATGGATCGAGACGGATGGAGGACCACAGTACAGGTGGCAGAATGCATTCATGGGATCTGAAACCCTGAAGCTTTAAGGTTCACTTTGTGGATTTGGTGTTTATGTACACTGTATAAATTGCTAATTAATTGTTAATCATTACAATTATTGACTGTACGTAGATATAACGAGCAAAATAAAAAAATGTTGTAACTCTGGAGCTTTGCCTTCAAAATAATACAACAAGTGTTGTTATTCAAGCAAGCCACACTATAATTAAAACATTTTGAAACATTTTAGCGGCACTAAATATATTAGTTCTCTATATATTAGTCTGTTATAATAATCGTAAATCGGTTTAATTGTCAATGAACAAGAAACATTTAAAAACACTTTCAGAATTATTATACTATTAGACGCGTAAAAATGATAACCTCCCCCCCCCCCCTATCTTCTTAAAATAAAGCACATTTGCTTGCTTAGAAAACGAAAGAATTATTTATTGAAAGTATGCTCCATCTGCAGCTACAACCACCCGCCCATATTTGTCCCTACGGTGTAAAGTACAGTAAAGCCGTACATGACATTTACCCACAATCCATGCGCTGTTTAAGCACAATAAAAAAGATTTTTTATGCGGTATTTGACAATGTATGAAACATGGACCCACTACTAGCCGAGTCAAATCGACAATCAGCTGAATGGCGAGAGATCGGTAAACCTCGTCCGAAGCGACCAAAAGCACAATAGTTGCCAGGAAATTTTATGGCGTCAATATTTTGGGATGTACACGGTATAATATTTGTTGACTGCCTTAAGAAAGGAAAGTAGATCAATAGAAATAGCTAAAAAACGGCCTCAATGAAAAATTAAAAATTGCTCTTTCACCAAGTTAATGCACCATGTCACAAGTCGATCGCAACAAAGACAAAATTGCACATTGAGTTGCTTTCGCATCCACCGTATTCGGCAGATTTGATCCCCAGCGATTATTACTTGTTTGCAGACCTATAAAACGCTCCAGGGAAAGAGATTTGGCTCTAAAACCCGAAACTGTAGCTTATATTCAAGACAAAAATAAATCGTTCTGCAGAAAAGACATCAAAATATTAGAGAGGCATTGGTCTGATTGTATATTGCTCTAGAAGGAAATTATGTTGATAAAAAAATGTATTTTTCCCAAAAAAATGTGTTTACTTTGGTAGACCGGGAACTTTTCAGACGATGTGTTACATTTTCGTTGAAAGATATGAGGACAGACGGTGGGAACTCGTGAAGTAGTAAAGTTTGATTCGGTAGAACGAAATATTTTGTATCTTTGAGCGAGATCTTTTGTTTCTGGTTGAATCTTATTTAAGCAAATGATTCCTCTCTAGCATACATACAGCCTCAGGTTAATTTTGGTTGCGGTTTACATAGTCCCTGTGTCCATCCTAAGGCGATTTATTGTAGGATTTCGGAAGCTCAATTCTACAGGTGTTTTGACGAGGGCAATTAATCCGTAGAATATTTTGAATTTAGAAAATTTGCAAACCAGTTTGCAAGCATTTTTTAAAGAAATATTAATTAAAGAAAATATTCATTGAAAACTGGTATGGAAGCAGCTACTTGCGGCGGACCGATTTCGGCCAAAATGCACCAGGAACTCCTAATTTATGGAAAAGATTAAGTTTGAAGTTTCATCTCGATCAATCAATCAGCAAGGGCCGAACTTTTGTTGATAAACACTTTTTGTCTAACCGACTTTTTAAAGGGCGTGTTTTAGACGTTCACAATTTTAAATTAAAATAGAACAAAGAAAATCATTTTGAATATCAATGAAACTAGCGCTTTATTGGATGGATATTTTTATGCCATTAACGTTTGAATTCGTCCAATTTTCGATCACTCTTCGCAGCAATTTGCAGCCGTATCTCGTTAATAACTCACCGAATGTTGTATTCCAAGTGTTCAAACGGCTCTGGTTTATCGGCGCAGACAAGTGACTTAACATATCCCCAAAGAAAATAATAAAATGGAGTTAGATCACACGATCTCGATAGCCAATTAACAACACCATTACGTGAAATTAGTCTTTCATCAAATGTTTCTTTAAGTAAATTAATTATATCCCGCACTGTGTGGCATGTGGCGCCGTACTATTTTGGAACCTCATATTAGCAAGATTTATACCAGCCAATTGGGGTACAAAAAAAATAGAAATCATGTCTCTATACCGTTCACCGTTGACTGTAACATTTCGCCCATCATCGTTTTTGAAGATATATGGACCAAAATGATTCCGTCGGCCCATAGAGCGCCCCAAACAGTGATTTTCTCTGGATGTAATGATGATTCGGCAAAGTCTAGTGGATTATCTTCACTCCAAATTCGACAATTCTGTTTATTAACGTAGCCATTTAACCAAAAGTGAACTTCATTGCTTAGCAAAATTTTTTTTTTGGTAAATCAACATCAAAATGGCAATTTGTGCTTCAACCTATTGGCCGAATTGGCGACGTGTGCGATGGTCGGATGGCTTTAATTCCTGCACAAGTTAAATTTTGTAAGCACGTAAACCGCATGATCCAAAAAGAGGATTGACACATCTCTAGTTGCTGAGAACAACGTCGAATTGATTGATTTGGGTCTTCTTCAATACTACGCTGTACAGCGTCTATCGGTTGTCCAGTACGCTCTGTTTGATGTCTTACTGAATGCGTATTAGATGCTCAGTTAGAGTATACGTGGTATGAAAACGATCCATAGTTAATTAGTTCGCTAACCGTTACCCGCTCTAATGAACGAATAAACTAAAAAATTAACACTTTGCAAGCGTTGCTCTGGCGCGAGTCTGTTTATTATGAAATGGCAAATGAAACTAATGACAAAGCAAATGTCTGCTGTCAAACAAAACAGTGTTGCCAACTTAAAGATGTGAACCTCTAAAATAACACCATTTAGCAGAATGATTAACGAGTTAAGATAGATCTACTTTAAAATGTTACCTGCTTTCACAACGATTAAGGGATTTGATGTTTTTTGAAGAATTATCGGAATACTTTGACCCTCCACAAAAATATAAAGTTTTTTTTTTGATCAGCAGCAAAATTTTCGATGAAGTTTCGTAATAGAACTTCATCGAAAATTTAGCTTCTGATCAAAAAAATCAAAAAGGAGTGGCGTTATAGAGTAGGGACTATTATAGTTAAAGAGTATTATATAATTGGTCGGTGATTCTAGTATATTCCATATATTCTGAAAACACAACTAGATGGGCTTAAGGCCGATATGTTCGATATCGCTTCGAATTAACTAATTAATTCAATATTAAATTTGGGAAAAATATAAAGCATAAAGCGTAGAATGCATCCTTCAAAACTCGTCATAAAAGTAGAAAATATTTGGTATCATTGATAATGTCATAATTTCGACGTGGGTCGGGAATGAATTTAACATTAACCAGAAATACGCTCGGCTTTATTTTTAAACCTAAGACTTTCTTGCGAATCCAGAAATCCTGTCTATGTGTTAATATCGTTACATACTTACTCGTAGTACAATGTTGAAAATTTTCCAAAAGCTGTTTATGAGTTCACTCAGATATAAACTGCACCACGCAGGTGAACATCAATGACTTGTCGTAACAGTGGATTTCACTATACCTAGAAACATCCATAAATCTTGTAACCTATTTAGAATGGCAATAATACAGTCACAATACTGTACTAATGGCGCCTTTAGGTTCTAAGAAACTTCAAATCAATTTATCTTAACCTAAATGTACAGTATCTGATTTTAGATAACATGCAACTATAGATTTTAGCAAAGAGTTGCAAGATTGTAGAAATGAGTATAGTTTTAAGTGCTTGGGATCCCTTAACGTACGTAATATTGTAATTACAGCCTGAGTATAAATACAAGTAATTTAGAACACACAGTCCAATGTAGGGGACCCTAGTTCTACAATAATCTGAACTGTTGATTTTTATTATACATAAAATTTAAAGTTGTAACTACTAGGCCTAGCGATTATTCTTCAACTAAACCTTTGGTCCGATAATTTCTGACCATATCAGCGGAGTTAGCAGTAGGTTAATTAACAATCTATCGCTAATAGTTAAAATTCTCAAAACATTTTATTTTTTCGTCTCGTCATAAGCGCAGTTTTGTCAACGGTGATTGCAAGTAATCACCCTATTTCTTATATTAATCGGAGGGAGGTACATACAACTTGCTAATTCCTCTACAGATTATAAGATAATATCAAAAAATTTCATTATCTTTAGATAAGAATAGTTGGGTTTTGTGCATTCAGGAGATAATAGATAGCAAGAAGCGTTTCATCATACACAAAATTAAAAGCTACTCGACATAATACTTGCTTTATATCTATTGTTATACACAACAATAGAAAATACAGTTTTAGAGCAAACCATCTCTTTATTAATTTATACGTTTGATTTTTTATTTATACCGCGTGTTCATTTGAAGCAGGTCCAATTTTCATTATTTTTAAAGTTATTTAATTTAGAAGTATGAAGTTTGAAATTTTTTGGGAATCATCTAATTTCTAAAATGTGCTGCGGCGACAGAAAGAGACAAAGGCATTGATTTCGATAAAAAAATTGAACTTGCGTTGCAAGTATTTTTGTTCCACTTGGCTCTTGTATTTGGATCTGGGTTTATTATTTTCGGAAATGTATGGTTTTCATTATAGTTGCAGTCGGAAGTTTTTAAATGGACCCACTGTATTATAATATTCCCTCATACTCGTAGAACCGTTTTATGCGCTAGAAACAACAACTCCATTATCTCACCGAGAAAAATATTCGTTATAAATATACAACACGCTTTTGATATTGTGACAACAAGTATTAAATATTAAGTTGTGTGAAGAAAATTAAAATTTTCAAATTTTCAAAATGACTTAGTTTTTGATATAGTGCATAAAGATTGTTCTATGTATTTGCATTGTGACATTATGCAAAGTTCCACATTGTGAAATATGGTTTTAATTTATTATCAGTTGAAAAACTAATTTACCTCCATTGAGATTTGATTTTGTTATTTATATGGAGGTTTAAATTATTGGGATTTAATTAAAAAGGTAACATGTATTTTTATTATATATATATATATATATATATATATATATATATATATATATATATATATATATATATATATATATATATATATATATATATATATATATATTTATATATATATATATACATATATATATATATATATATATATATATATATATATATATATATATATATATATATATGTATATATATATATATATATATATATATATATATATATACATATATATATGTATATATATATATATATATATATATATATATATATATATATATATACATATATATATATATATATATATATATATATATATATATATATATATATATATATATATATATATATATATATATATATAAGTTAAGACGTCAAAAGCATATAATCAGCTAGAATATGAAATGAGTTCATCGTGCCACTTGAATAAAATTCGCAGTTTAGTAAAATATTTTTTAAAGTGAATCCTGAGTACTTCTAACTTCATAACATAAGAACAAATTGTTTCTGCATTATACCCGCATGAACTTAGTGCTAACCGAAAATAACTACAATGTTCATGTGCAACAGTGAGTGATTATAGTGCTACGAGTAGTCTGTTCGAAATTACCAACACTTACGGCTAAAAGAGCCGAACGCTAATCATCCGACAGCAAGCAACTGACTCCAAGTGTACAACACCCGGAGTGCACTATAAAAACACCTGAAGAAATACTAATCTTCAGACTAAAAAATACCCAGGAGTAAATCCTCTATAATGAAATACTACAACACTTAATTCTTAATACTACAACACGTGCGGTACCAAACACAGAGCAGGAGCTCAAAGACATAACCAGACTTCCAGACTGCGTTAAGGAATTGCAAGTCTTCGATGGGAATCCGGTGCATTATGTATCTTGGATATAAAATGTAGAATGTATTCTGCGGGTTTACCAAATTGTGAAAAACAAACCTGTCTATAGAGCAGTACTGCAAGGAGGATTGGAGTACTATAAAGGGATGTTTGTCATTGCATTATGCTGACAAAAGAGACGTGAGGACTCTTAAATATCAACTGGGAAGCATAACCAAAGGTAAAAAAAGTGTTGATGAATTCTATGTCACCGTGAATCATCAACTATCCCTATAATAATTAATAAAATAAAAACCGAAAATTACAGTGCAGAAACCATGACAGTCCTTATCGACACATATATAGGAATAGAGCACTGGATGTATTTATTAGAAGGCTAAATGGGGACATATCGAAAATGTTAACGATTCAAAGACCAACAATACACAATAAGATAGAAGAATACACAATAAGAACTTCAGTAACGCAATTACGTGCCCATAAATCAAATTACCACTAACGGAGTTCAACAGAACACATCTAAGCCGACACCATTACTAAAGGCATCATTACAACAGCGAAACATGGGTTATAGTTTGCAATATCAACCATCATATCGAGTACAACAACCTCAGCAAACCTATCAACAACGACAGAATTACTTTACAACACCATCAGGAAGGCCAGCTCAACCAAAGCCGCCAGTAACAATGTCAATTGATGAATCTGGTAATACGAAAAATATCAATTACATCAACAACCTGAAGACGAACAGGAATACGAGGAGTTCATTAATAACCACAGCGACATCGAAGAATTGAAAGAAAAGGCTGAGGAAAATTTCGAAATAAATTTTATAACGAATGCCTCTCAAGCATACCTTTCGTAGAATATAAAACAAATGACAACAAGATTCTACGACTCCTTGTTGACACCGGGGCCAACAAAAACTTTATAAGACCCGAAATGATCGACAAACCATTCAACATTCGATCAGCGGGAGGTGACGGCAGAATTCAACAAAAACTGTCAACTCAATTCTTCAAGAAACTTGGCAATGACATTCTGCTGGATTTTTATGTCGTACCTGGGCTAAATACATTTGACGGAATAATAGGAGATGACACCTTAAAGAGACTAGGAGCCTTAATAGACAGGAAGAATAATATCCTAACGATAAAACCGGACATCAGGATCCCTCTAAAAGCAAAAACATCTATTCTAGTAAATAATATTGAAATACTTGACCAACATTTTGAATAAACAAGCAAGGCGAACCTACGATCAATCATCACCAAATTATTCGGACCTATTGATGATACGCAAACCATCGAAACCAGCGTACTGTGGAGATGAAAACAACTACAGATGAACCTATATATACTAAAACCTACCTATTGAAGGGGTAAATATGGGGAAAGAAGTAGAAACTCAAATAGAAAAGCTTCTAAACGATGGCATCATAAGGCCATCCAAAAGCCCTACAACTGACCAATTTGGGTTGTAGAAAAGAAAATGGACGCCTCAGGGCTAAAGAAGTATCGTATGATGATCGATTATAAAAAATTAAATGCCATAACAGCGTCAGACACATATCCAGTCCCGAATATCACTAACACAATCGCGGGTCTGGGCAACTCAAAATATTTCACTACTGAAGATCTGACGTCAGGATCCATAACATCAGAATGAAGGAATTCGGTATTCCAAAAACAGCATTCTCAACCATTTGGCCTAAAGAACGCCCCAGCTATTTTCCAGAGAATGATCGACGACGTTCTGAAATCACACATAGGCAAGATACGCTATGTGTACATTGACGACATCATCGTTTTTGGAGGTACCACGAAGGAAGAACACTTATGTAATGTCGAAAAAGTATTCGATAAACTGGCCAAAGCAAATCTACGAGTCAATCTTGACGAAACTGAATTTTTGAAAGAAGAAACAGAGTTTCTTGGACACCTAATAACAAGACTTGAAATTAGAGCAGATCCAAAAAAATAGCTGCCATCCAAAAAATTAAACCTCCAGAAAACCTCAAAGAGCTAAACGGATTTCTTGGTTTAACCTCATACTACGGGAGATTTATCAAGGACTTATCAAGAGGAGGATTTATCAAGAGGAGAGAATACACAAATCAAAGCAAGTAAATCAGGAAGCATTCCAATAAAATTGAACGAGACAGAAACGAAAGCTCATCAATATCTAAAGGACGTATTATCTTTAGCGGAGCTACTAGTATTTCCCGAAAAAGAAATGCTAGCGATTGTCTGGGCTTAGCAAGCTAAAAAGATGGAAGTCCAGAATCGAAGAATATAATTACGAGATAATTTACAGACCTGGAGTCACCAACAAGGTAGCGGATGCCTTATCAAGGCTAAAATCGGAAGTTTGTAATCTTTCATCGTCCAGTAGCGGAACTGTACACACTGCAAAGCACCACTAAACGTGTTCGGAAATCAACTGATAATTACAAAAGGAAATGGAGTTTATTGCTTTGAGGGACCTTACAAAAACTTTTACAGACAATACATTTCATTGATAAAGATAACTAAAGATCAACTATTGCACCATCAAATGGAGAGATTACATCAAACATTGATCAATGGAATCAAAATTCCCGAAGAACATATTCAAATCCTTCAAGAAATCTACCAAACGCACCTCAACAACTACAAAATAAGAATAACAAAGACAGTGGTTGAGGATATCAATAATGAGGATAATAAATTTAGAACCATCGAAAAAGAACATCGACAAGCACATAAGAATTGGAAGGAAAATAAGAGCAGATCTTTGAGAGCTATTACTTCAAACAAATGGCTAAATTAGGCAAGAAATATAAGCAAATACGATCGCCACCCAAACAAACCAACGCTCTAAGAAACACCAGTTCCAACCTACCCGCCCGAAATTCCCCATATAGATTTGATGGAAATAAACAAAGAAAAATTTATCACTTGTGTGGACAAATTCTCTAAGTTCACAAAGTTTTTCCAAATCAAGGATCGATCAGTATTACATCTAAGGGCAAAGATAATAAAAATTCTAATGTTAGTTATGGACAACGAATCTAGCTTCATCAGTCCAATTATAACAGACTACTTAAAAACTATTGGAATACAAATTTATTTAACACCGTCCAACAAAAGCGAAGTAAATGGAGCTATCGAAAGGGTTCATTCAACTATAATCGAAATAACAAGATGCTTACAGATCGAATATAAGGATCTCACTACAAAAGAAATAGTCAATATAGCAACCGACAGATACAACAACACCATCCACTTGGTCACGGGGAAAAAGCCATGCGACATATTTTTTGCACGAACCCATCGTATTAATTATCGGAATTTGTTAAGCTTCAGAGATAAAGTGAACGAGGATTTAGCAGAACGAATTAGAAATAGCCAAAAGAATAAGAATCAACGTGAGAATCTTAGACAGGGAGCAATATACCTTTACCATCTTTCCAAGCATCTAAATCAAACATGCAACATTTGGATAAAGAAACAAAGGTAGGATTAAAAGCCATAATACACGAATTTTTACCAATTTCCGAATCAATCAACGATGAGCAAATTATCGACACAAATGTGAGAGCGACACAAATCAAATAAACATGATGACCGAAGCTGACAACTCACCGATTGTGGAGAAGAAACTAGATGAGTTAGGAATAAAAAAACACCTCAGGATGATCGAAAAAACACCGCATGGTAATCGAAAAATTAAATGCGTTAACTTTATCGGACACATACCTGATACCGGACATAGCCAACACAATCATCAGTATACGAAACTCTAAGTATTACACAACAACTGATTCCGGCTTCCATAACATAAAAATAAGGGAGGGGGGGGGGGTCTGAGATTACCATTTGAACAGAAGAATGCGGCTGTTAAATTCTAACGCATGAAAGACGATGTACTTAAAAAATTTAATTTAAAGATCTGATGCGCCTATACATTGACGATATAGTCGTGTTTGGTTTTTCACTTGGGACGAACATCTTGAAAACACAATTCCTAAAAGAAGAGGCTGAATTTTTGAGACAATGTCATAACCAATTCGGGCATAAAGGTAGATCCAGAAAAAGGTATCAGGAATTAGGAAACTCAAACCATCGGAGAATCTCAAGGAATTTAAAAGATTCCTCGGAATAACCCTCATACTACCGATGGTTCATCAAGGATTTTGCAAAAATCGCGAACAAAGCAACGAAGAATTAAAATTGCAATTGGCATCATCGGATGCGATAAATGCTAGCATAGAAGCGGTCTTGTGTCAAGAAGAGATGGGTAAAGATCGTCCGATTACATATGTATCAAGGTCCTTCAATACAACAGAAGAAAATTATACAACAAACGAGAAGGAAATGTTGGGAATCGTCTGGGATTTAGACAGTCCCCGAAACTATCTTTACGGAGTAAAGAAGATTAAAATAGTTACCGACCGTCAAAGTTAAAATTGGAAGTGCACACCCTTTCATCATCAAGTAGCAAAACTATACAAAACGCGGAAGAAACATAAACAAGGATACATTAAGGAAAAATTTGAAAAAAATTACACCCAACACTTTTAAATGGCACAAGTCGACCGATAAAACTTCGCTAACTTCAAAATACGATTAACACTAAGACTAGTAGACGAGTTAAATAGCGAGGAAAAGAAATTTGGAATTATTGAGGAGGAACACAGTAGAGCTCATCGCAATTGGAAAGAAAATATAGAGCAGATTTTCGACAAGTACTACTTCCCTCTGATGGTAAGTTTAGTAAAAAAATACACAAAAGAGTATCAAACTTGTTTAATTGAAAGGAAAGTATTAATCGTCCAATGGATTTAATGTCCAACACAAAAAATTGAATGAGTTTACTTTTAACTATTTTAATGCAATTTTCAATCATTTCTGTTCAACTTTTTGTTCAATTACACTTTTAAAATATTAAATGCACACTCGCGTAATTTTAAAATAGCAAATTTTGTGAAATTCATCACACCTGTATCATCCCCGTTCCAAATTGATGAGGACAATTTGCTTTTGCATCCTACCTCTGGTGGGATTCGAACCCAGTACTCTCGGCCCAAGTTCCAAAGCTTTATCTACCGCACTATTTATGCGGTGTGGTAATAATGTGTGGTAATAATGAAGTCCTCCATCCTGAAATGGTTTCATTTACCAAATAAATTCTAAACATTTTGCTGATTGCTAACAGAAACAATAAATCTCAACATTGTTTACATTTTCTACGTGTGTAAAATATTAATTAACTACGCGGTATAGGCAATACGTCACACCACTGGTTCTTAGTAAATGCAAATAATTTTGTTGTCTAAAATTGGAAAATTTACCATTTTCTTCCACGAACATATTCGGTTAGTTTATGTAAACATTTAGCGTTTTTAAATTATTCTGTTACATCGAGTTGAGGTTTCCAAGACGTTGGAAGTTTGGTTTCGAACTAATGAAATATTGATCTCTTTAAATTAAAAAATTTGGTCGCCTTATCAGAATGCAGTGACCTAACTATAAAAATACTTTGAACATCCTTAGCGTATTTAAATATTTTCAATATAGTTTGACCACTGCAGTCTGATGAGACGACCGAATTTTTAAATGTAAAGAGATCTGAACTAAACTTCCAACGTCTTCGTCTTCATCTCGATGTAAAAGTAATACCTGTCGATCACCCATAGTCTATTACACAGGTTACCACGGTATACGTAAACATATTTGTAATTCAGTAAAGTTTTTTATCGTAGATGCCCCAGAATTTTTAACTTGTTCCGAATATGCTAAAAATCGTGAGTCACTTATTAAATCAACATTAGTTACAAACATTTCCTGATGTGCGTTTACATTCCGTTTTAGGCAGTTAAATAAATTTATTGGACCATTACCGATTTATGTATATTACAGGATTTTATGTCGGGGTTAATATCAATACAAGAATAACACTGTTTTGGTATCTGTACCCCAAATTTTGAATAAAGCACTAATAAAATCGAATTACTGCCCCATCACATAAAAATTAATAACCATTACCGCGTCGGCTAATGCTCCGCATATTGAATTCAATCGAAAAATTAAAAATTCCACATAGAAATTATTTACGTTCGGTGTACAGAGGGGAACGAGTGATCCAAAATAAAAATAAAAAAAAAACACTTTCAAATCGTTTGTAAAATTGGAAAATCGTTGTTTAATTTTATTTTTTGCTCGATGCCATATTCATTCCATATAATCTATAGCGCATATATTTTTGTTGCTCCCAAAATCCTAAGAATTATTACATCCCATTAGGGTACGCTACACGATTCCGATATTCAATTAACTTCTATATGTATATATTGTATGTATATATGGTATAGAGAGCTTTAAGCTCTATATAATACAGTAAACATAATAACATAAAATAATTTGTACTTACATAAAACGTGAAGAATTATTTGATTCGATGCAACAGCGCCGACCCCATTATTTGCCGTACAAATATAGATGCCCCCCTTATGCCGGTCCATATTTTCGATTATATAAACGGGTGACACGTATTTCTCTTCACCATTCGGCAGCACATTATTTTTTCGGGTCCATGTTATATTTGGCTGTGGATTACCCGAGGCAGAACACTCTAATCGAACGGGTGAACCTTTTTTCACTTGTAAATGGCCACCCGATGTAACGTGATGAATTTTTGGTGGGACTGTTTACAACCATAAATAAAAAAAATTATAATTTATTTAGATATTTTCGTGTTTAATACGTGTTTGACTTACCTAATATTTCCACATGATGTGTTATTTCTCGTGGTTCCAGCGCGGCTATTTGACATATGTAGTCTCCGGCGTCTTGCGGTATTGCATTCGATATTTGTAACGTGTAACCATTGACTAATTTCACTCGTGGATCTGGCGTTACTATTACGTTACCCGCTGTTAATATCGCTATGCCACGTTTCCATGCTAATACATAGGAACCTATATACACAATGGATGGAAAGAAAATGAACACAGTTAGTATTTTATATATTTTCAATATTCGTAAATTTTCTCGATTTTAGTGAAAATGATTTTCCGATACTCCGGTACACACACAACACAACAATAAATTGTTTCTACATTTTATTAAAATGAGTCACGTATCGGCACAAGAAACGTTAGACGTGTAATGTGGATTGAAAAGGAACATTCGTTTCGTGTCGATATTTATGGATCCTGTAGAAGCTGTGTGTGAGGTTTGAATTGAAATTTATTCCATTAAGGATGCAAGGATAATTTGAAATATGAAAAGTAGTTTTGTTCGGCTACATAATGGCAAGGTTAATGAATTGACGTGAGTAATTTAACAGCGACATGAAATTATATTTTTATTATTATTTGCAAATAAGCAGAGTACAATAGCGATTGTGCTTTAATGTACAAAACATTATTATGATTTTTTTTTTTGCTTTATGTTGTGTACTGTATTTAGTTTATGTTGTTATTTATTACTTGCACAAGAATCGTAAAATATATGAAAATAATAATAAATATAAGAGCTTTTTAAGGAGCTTTTAAATGTAGCTTTTACTAAAAAAATAACGAACAATAAAATAACGTTGAAGAAATGACATTTTTTGAAAATGGGTACTGTAGTAATGAATGAGTGCAATTATTATTTGCACTACATACATTTTATTCATACCAAAATAACTTTTCTTCTATAGTTGCTACGGTGTCGTGACATTTTTCAAATTAGTGCTTTTTAAACTTTTTTCTTATTAGGACGTTGTTGAATGCATGCATTTTGTTCGTGGTAATTACTTTTGGCATCGTATTTGACAGAATTATGAGTTTTGTATTTATTTGAGATGTTGAAACAACAAAATCAAAACATAATTTTTTTGTGTGAAAATTGCCAGAAAATTAAGCTCGACACTTTCGTTCTGGTTTTTGTTCGAATTTCAACACTTGCATTGAACGAACGATTAAATAATATAGTTTTACAAACTTCAAACTTTTAGAAATAACTATTAATCAACATAAGTAACATTTTTAATAACACATTTATAGGCCGATCTTGATAACAGGTACGGATTTTCCATATTAAAGCGCACAGGACAGTGGATCAATGGACAGGTTGAATTTTCAATTTAGAACGCAAAACAAGGTTCTAATAGCTTTAAAAATTCACAGAGTCCAAATTTTTAATTATATATTTATTTAGATGATACAAGCCCCCCCACTTCATCTAAATTGCCTCGTACAAACGTGTATAGCCTGGTCATTGAACCTTTGATAACGGCTCTTTGCTTTTTCAACCCCTCCATTTTCACAATTTTCACTATATTAACTTAGTTTCTTTGTATTTACGTTTAGATGATCGCGTAATAATATATATTGCACACGCGTACTAGATATCACAAACTTGCACTAATAATGGGTACGCGTAAATGAACCGTTGCCCGTTATATTAAGGCGTCAAGGTCAACCTTAACAAAGAATAACGCGCGAAATTTGCTGGCCTCCCCTCGTGAAACCGTATATCTCCGTTATGCGTGATGCCGCCTATCTCCGTTGAACTTTGCTCCTATGATATGTGGACTTGATTTGTATCTCCCTGCTCGGGCGCCAATGTTACTATGGATAAGTTAAGGCACTCCGTCACCAATTACGATGGTACTCCGCTGTATCTCTGGTAAACGCTATTTGCCGATATCTTATCCAATTGATCGCGTAATAATGTATATTGCACACGCGTACTGGATATCACAAACTTGCTAATAATAGAAGAAATCCCAAAATGCGAAATAGAAAAAATCCCAAAATGCATAAAACGAACACCAGAAGAACAAAAATGCGAGGAGCTATTCGTAGTAACAACTAAGCGAGCGAGAGATAATAGATTTACAGTACACCTGCCATTCAAGCAACCGGGTAGCATACTTGGGACAACTTATAATGCTGCCATGAATCGCCTAAAAATAATGGAGAGAAAATTCGAGCGAGATAAGAAGCTTGGAATTATGTACAAGGCGTTTATGGCAGAATATGAATAGCTAGGTCACATGGTACGGATACAAGAGTTCCAGCAGTCAAATAAATACTACCTGCCACACCACGGAGTAATGAAAGCCAGTAGCACAACCACGAGCTTCGTGTGGTATTTGATGCTTCCACTAAGTCATCTTTAGGTCTATCGTTGAACGATATTTTAATGGTGGGTCCCACTGTCCAACCGCTACTTATTCACATTCTCCTTCGAATTCGACAACATGAGTTTGTGATATGTGGGGATATAGAGAAAATGTACCGTCAGGTGTGGGTTGCGCCAGAGCATCAAAAATACCAAAACATTTTATGGCGCGCCAGTTCAAAGCAGCAGGTAGCGACTTATGAATTGAATACGCTCACTTATGGTACCGCACCTGCCGCCTTTCTAGCAACCCGTACTTTAAAGGCGATTGGTACACAACTACAATCATCTCAGCCAGAAGCAGCAGAAGCCATACTCCAAAACATGTATGTAGATGATATAATGACCGGAGCGAGCTCAATTCAATCAGCCAAAAATTTAATAGAGCAAATAATCAAAGCCTTAGGAAGTCATGGGTTCAAACTAAGAAAATTTCTCACGAACAATGTCGAACTACGATCGTTCATACACAACACAACGGAGAAAGATGTCAAGGATATTGGAGATTCAATGGATTCATCAAAGGTACTAGGCCTGCAATGGAACCCATGTGAAGACGTTTTCCAGTTCAAGGTTGTATTTCCAGCTCATAAGCTACATACTAAGCGCACTTTATTATCGGACGCTAGCCGAATATACGACCCACTTGGCTGGTTGTCCTCGATAATAATAAAGGTGAAGATTTTGTTCCAGAAGCTCTGGGTACAAAGCCTGAGTTGGGATAGCGAGCTTCCAGCAGACATTCTAAAGGCGTGGATGAATATCAATTTGTTTATTGATTTATGTGAATCCTATATTATTCGCATTCCAAGATGGATACAAGCAAGCAGACAAGTAAAATTGATGGGATTTTGCGATGCAAGTGTAAACGCCTATGCAGCGGTGGTTTATGCTGTAGTGGATACAAGTCACGGTGTAAATTCTAACATAGTCGCATCTAAGTCAAGAGGAGCACCTGTGAAGCAGATAAGCTTACCTCGATTGGAGTTGATGGGTGCTTTGTTGTTGACAAAACTCATGAAATCCGTAGAAGAATCATTAACTGTCAAAATTACTAATGTTTCTCTATTCACAGATTCTCAAATAGTTTTAGACTGGCTAGCTGAACATCCAAGGCGATGGACAACGTTCGTGGCTAACAGAGTTAGCGAAATAATTCAGATGTATAAACGCGAGCACTGGTGGCATGTTACATCAAAAGATAATCCGGCTGACATCGCTTCACGAGGTACAAATACGATCGAACTAGCGAAGAACAAGCTGTGGTGGCGTGGGCCTGAATGGTCGATGATAAGCAGTCGAAAGCGATACAAGCAAAGAATACAACAACGTATGACAACTGTAGAACTGCGGCCCGAGAAAATGGATATCTTTCTAGTAGTGCCGAACAATTTCATTGCAGATTTCGTAAACCGATATTCCAGCTTGAGCAAAATGACCAGAATATTAGCGCTCATAGATGCATAACAATATTTTTCATTGGAGTTTCGTGCAACACCTGTTGCAGATATTGCTTGTTATTCATAAGTACCGACCATTTAGCATTTTTGCCCTTTTGAATATGGAACCGATTATTTATCAATTTTATGCACTACAATTATGCTGTATCTTACAATTGTTTTAAACACATTTTTATTTTTAAATTGGGCATATGTAGCACATTAAAGCCTCACTTTTAAATGAATATTTCGATTGTGTTACACGATTTTATTCACATTCGCCTAATTTTGTTCACTAATCTTTGATAACAATGTTCGAATGTACTACACATTTTATTTTAATTCGCCTAATTGTACTCTATTTTTTATGTTTTTACATAAGAGCAACATTTAGGGAAATGTTGTTATTTTTTGTTAAATATTTGATAGGCATATTTTTTATCGTGGCTTAACAACTTACTTTATTTTGCATTTAGGTCGGCAATGCAACTTCATATTTCACAATAATTTTATTGGGACGTCTACAAAAAGCATTGCCATGGAATGTGAGAGGTTGGGCTCGTTTTGTGCAACGTGATCAAGTTAGTTAGCTTAACTCTTCCCCTCTTAAATTCGATTGTCCGCAACTTTTGGGTTATTAGGGGATTCGATATTGATTTCGATTTTGGCGGTATCTGTAGAGACCAGATTTTGCTTTCGCTTAAAAGCTTTAATATATTCGGGGACAAATTTCTTCAAACACTTGAGAGTTGTTACTATTATGACTATGCTTACCGGAAATGCGAATCCCTGAATTAAAAATCGGTAAAAATTGGATTCTGACTGTAACGTTTCTATACCGGTGTGAAGTACTTAACGTTAATGAAAAGTGTAGCTACACATTTTAACGAAAAGTGTAGACTCAAAAAGTGAAAATACTCAAATTATCTAAAAATGTAGCTGCAAAAGAAAAAAGTTTGGAATTCAAAATGCGTGGTTTAATTAAAATTATTAAAAATAAACAAAAAATGTTGAGAATCACAGTACTACAATAATAAGTTTCAGTAATACCTTTTTTATAAAAAAAATAATTTTAAAGAATTTTGAATTCAAAAAATCATCGGAGCAATGAGTGCCGAGTGTGGAATTTAGTGTTCTCAACATAGCATAGTGGCTAAAAGGTGTACAAAAAATTTCAAGATGATTTGCATGTTGTGATTGGCGATATGGCGATACACATGGAAGCGTATTTGGCCAAATTCACTTAATTCTTTCATAATTCAAAAAATCATCGAAACAACGAGTGCCGAGTGTGGAATTTAGTGTTCTCCACTTGGTATGGTGTCTCAAATTGGTATAATTTTAATTAAACCACGTATTTTGAATTCCAAACTTTTTTCTTTAGCAGCTACATTTTTTGATAATTTGTGTATCTACACTTTTTGAGTCTACACTTTTCGTTAAAAGTGTAGCTACACTTTTTATTAACGTTAAATACTTCACACCGGAGAATCGTACCATCGAAATTGTTCAGAAGGATTATTCCCTGAGCGATTTCTTCTAAAGTTGGGATATGTTGAGTATTTGTGACGTTGCATTTCGCGAAACGACTTTTAAAGATATTCGGAACACAAGACGTGTCTGACAGATTAACTATGTTTTTTTAGTTTGGAAACAAAGTTAAACGTTTTGCAATCTTGTTTTAAGGCAAGAATTTCGTATAATATTTTCGTGCAACACTTCTGTGGCAATCTTATTTCTTTTTACTGGCTTTAATATAATTTCGTGATAGGTTTTGTGACCCGTTATCGGGATGATTTTGATTCCTGCAAAATTTGGTGCCTCTTCGGCGGTAGCAAATGTAAATTTATTTTTTAAATGTATCTAAAGCTAATTTTATTTCTTGTCTGGATAGGATTAGTGAATTTATAATACCTGCTTTTGCCCAGTGTATTGCGTAATTTATGTTTTGTAAATCTTCTTTTAATATTTTTATCTTATATTCTAAATCTTATTATTAAGTTCTACATCAGTTTTAATTACATTAATTACTTCATTATTTATGGCCGTCAAATTATTTATTCTTTCCATGAACAAATTGTTTATAACCACCTGCTTGTTGTTGTTCCAAGCACATTGGTTAGGAAGTCAAGTGATCTTTTAAATTTTCTTGGATTCATGTTTTCGATTAGGTTATGGGTTTGTCTCAGTTCGTGGCAAACATAGGGAAAAAGTGATATCTCTTACAAGTGTCTGTATTAATAACTGTGTGGATTGCCGCTGTAGTTTTTTCATATTCGTCCAGCTCGATAGTGTGTATTATTTCAAAATTGCCAGTCTGTATTTTGGCTTGTCCTGTATGTATGGATACTATAAGTGAATTTGTAAACTCCAATAACTGTATGTCAGCATTTGTAGGAAAAATACAGTTAATTATTTCTTGTACGAAACGAAAAGTTAGTTATGATCCTAATCTCTTATAATATTCCTAGTTGCTCAATCAAACTTTTTCGAATTGTTCTATATCTATGTTAGGCGTTCGCCCAAAATATACCTCTACAGGTTTCCTATTTATAGTGGAATGAATTGTATTGTTCTATTCATTCACAGCTCTATCAATAAGATGTTCGAAAGAGCGTGGTGGTTCTTACGCTTTGAAGCGTTGAATTGAATCTTTCGATCTGTCCATTCAATTCGTTTTTCAAAGGTGGAGTGGTAAAAACCTTAATTTTTAGATCATCTGTCATTATTGATATGATGGATACGGAATTGAGCGATTTTTCATTGTCAATGACTGCCACAGGAACGCAAGAATAGGACAATATGTCCTGAGGAGGTTTTTTTATTTGTTCGATAGCACTTATCGCAGAGAATTTATCGAATGCTGTGACAACAAGTTGTTTCTCCGTGGAGAAAATATCGATATGAATTGTATGGCCGGGATAATTAGGAATTGGGATGGAGTGAATTTCCTGATTATTGGGATGGCGCTCGTACTTTTTTTCTTTGCGTATTGTACAGTTCGGCTATGGCTTGAATTTTTTTCTCGTTTGGTTTAATTCCGTTGGTACCCACGATGAACCCCAAGAATTCTACTTGTTCTTGTAGAAATTAGCATTTTTCTAACTGGACTCTCATATTTGCGTCTTCGGACGTTTTAAACACTGCTCTAATATTCTCAAAGTATTCTTCTTCATTCTTGCCAAATTATAATGTCATCAATGTAAACGTAACACATTTTTCCGATGTGTTCTCTCAAAATGTCATCTAGTGCTCTGTGGAAGGGGGCTCCTTGAGCGGAATCTGTTGGAAACCACTTTTAAGACCAATGGTAGTAAACAATTTATTTTCACCAAGATTTGCAAGCACCTCGTTGATGAGGACGGCAATGGGGTATCTGTCGGGAATGGTGGCGAGTTTGGCTTTCGATAATCTATCACCATTCTAAATTTTCTTTTGCCAACTCCTCAACTTGCCTTTCTACTTCTTTTTTTAAGGTCATGTGCTATGGTTAGAACCTCGAGTAGACTGCGTGGTCTGAGTTGGTACGAATTTAATCTTTAATTCGCGCGGTGAAAGTTAATTTTTTGTCTGGTTTCAAGTTTGGGGCAATTGCTTACAATAGCTTTAAGTTTAAGTATTTGATCTTGATTTTGGTGAGTGATCCGTAAATCGATTTTATTAACGTTTTGGAATTCATACTGTTTGATTGGAGTTTGAATATTTGGATAAATTGTCGTGCCCGTCATTAGTGTGAATAACAGCTTGAAGTTTCCTCAGTGAGTCGTTTTCGATTATTCCACTGAATGAGTGAGGTAGGTAAATTGTAAAATTTTAATTTTTCTGTATTCTGGTTAAATAAATCTATGAAGGTGTGATGGGTTATTTGAATGCTCCCTCCGACGGAGTTAGCATGAAACGGTTTTGGGCCTAATATGGGACTACGAACGTGTTTAGGTCTTATATAATTTTTATTTGAGCCAGTGTCAATTAAAAACTTATAGCCCTCCCCATTTCTAGCACGATGTTCGTAGTAAGGAAGCGACGAGTTATTTAGTCTCAAAAGGAAATGTCGTCGATTTCGTCTGGTTGATCGTCAAAATTTTGTTCGGTATAATAGACACGTTGAAGTTTGTTCGGAGGATGCGCAGGTTGAGCTGCGTTGAAGAATGGTCGCTTTAGGTGGAAGTTTAGGCGGATACCCAAATTGGGGTCTATATGATTGTTGCGAGTGGTTACGAGGATATTGATTATAGAAAAACGTTGGTCTATGTGGTTATTGTGGTTGAATAAAATAATTTGTTGGTATTCTAGGGTTATTCAATAGTTGTGGATAAAATGGGATATGGGGATTTGGATTATGAGTGTTGATTCTACTTGGAGGGACGGACGGTGCAAGTGGCTTTCTATGGTTATGATGATTGTAACTATTATTGTTCGCGTATTGTGTGCAAAAATCAACATTTTGTAATTGATTGTAAGATAACGGGCATGTGGTAAATCAACTGGCTCTCTGACGCTCAGCAACCTTGACAGATCGCCTTTTAGTCCTGTTATAAATATATCGAGTGCCTTGGCTCGATATTAGAGCCCATTTTCATACACGCTAATTTGTTTAAGATCAAAGATAGGTGTTGATACAGTTCCTGGTAAAATTGGGAATTGTACGACCACCTTGGACTAGCGTGATCATTTCATCACACTCCAACGTACCTAGATCTCGTTTGTCCGCATAATGCAGAGTCAAACATTTCGATATTTTATTCCAATTCAATGGAGTGTTATAGGATTCGAGGGCAATGTCAGATTGCCCAACGATTTTGTTTCAAATCACACTTAAAATTCCGTAGTACTTCGGAGATCCTTTGAGGTGCTCGTAAATTTTTAGAGTTATTTCGACGCTCTTAATTCTCTAAGGCTTTTTACTTTGTCTAGTATTTCATTAAGTTCAGAAAGATTTCTATCTGATGGAGTACTGATCGTTTGATACACGTCGTCGTTGTGATCAGCATTAGGATTCAACATAGCTATTAAATATTAGGAACTACCCATATTGGGAACATCTCTGTTCGAGATTTCTCTAACAATTTGGGCTATCTGTTCGGACATACTGTTTAGTCGAACTAGTGGCGGATGTATTTACATTAAGTACGGGTGGACGAATTATGTTATTGCCTGTCAATCATAATGACAACGATAAGTAGTGCTTGAGGTTAAACAACAATGCGAAGTATAATTTAGTGTGACATAATTTAGGGGGAAAAAAGAAACCACCTAATTTGATGATATGTTAAGATCACTTAATTTGATATACAATTCACAATCTTGTAGTTTGTATTGCACTGTTTAAAATTTAAATTATTATATTGTGGAATTTAAATCTAGAATTTCTTGAAAATCTTGTTTTATTTGTGATTATTATGTAGGGAGTTTTTCTTATATTTAGCAACTTACAAGTTCAATCTTTAACGTTTCGCTAATTCTATAGATTTCTATCAATTATTTCAATAATAAATATTATTACTTTTATTTTTTATTGTTCATCTTCTTTATTTCTTCATTTAAGATTTTTCCTGTGCTTTAGAAAATTTTAAGGCCATCTTCAAGGCCTTTTCAATGATATACGACACGTATATATTATATGATAATCGAATAATTAGATACCAGCGCCAAAACGGTGAATCTATCAACTAAACACTGATTATAAAATTATTCTAACACCTTTGAAATTATATGCCACATATCACGACACTTGTAACTGCTTCCAGTGCCAAACAGGTAGTTTTGAGTACTAAGGTGTTCATTAAAATGTACAGCATTCTTCAGAACCTTTTCAACATACGAAGCATAATCTACGAACGCTAAAAGGGTGATTTTATGAATTGAAGTTGTATCAAAATTGTTTTAGGAACCTCTTTAGCATGCAGCAGGCTACACGCCTATAAATGGGTTTTAAATATTCATTTCACTCAAACTTTAATGACTAAATGAACGAATGTGGAAATTACGCAAGTTAAAAACTTTATGGAATAATCTTAGCCAACGAAACTTAGATCCTGCTAGGCTCGAATTTACGATCATCTGATCAACAACTCGACCACAAAACATTACAAATTTGAGCAGTTGCATATATCTAGTGCAATTTGCCAGAGGATTTTAAATTTAAGCACTTAAAAAACGAAACAAATTATTTCCTAGCACGGATGTGAAGTTTTTAAAAAACAACAAAATTAACAAAAACAAACAGTCGCTAAAAGCAATGTTAACAATGGAAACCTGACAACAGACGGATTTCTTTGGCATAAGAAGGGTTCTTTGAAATAAAATTGGCCTCATCAAAAAATTACGAGATTTTCCCATTTGTTAATGCGATGGAAAATCGGATCGCATAGAATATTTTGGCGATTTTTGGGTTTCACTGTATTAATTATTGGCCAGATCACAGAGATTCTACCGAGTAGTGGCTGGAATCAAATGATGGCATAAGAGGTGCAAGACTTTTCAATTAGTTAAACCCGGGATCCACTAGACAACTCCTTCACGATTTTTTTCGAATTTAAGATCCATCACAACCGGTTCCCACCCGTACTAGAAAACCTCCTACAAGCAATTTTCATTTAAATTGTTTGAGCTGGTTCAATCGGTTCTTGGTACTCGAAACCCGTCTTCACGCAGTTTCCATTAAAATCGTTTGAGTTAAGAAAACAAATTAAAAATTAATCCGGGGTCGTACTCGAAAACCGCCTTTAAGCAATTTTCATTTAAATCGTTTGGGCGGAGAAAAACAATTAAGAATGAACCCGGGGCCCACCAGACAAAGTCTCACATGATTTTTCACGAAATCTGGATACATCGCAATCGATTCCTGATACTAGAAAACTTCTTTCAAGCAATTTTCATTTAAATCATTTCAGCTAAGAAAAAAATAAAAATTAACCCGGGGACAACCAGACAAGCCCTTACACAATTTTTCCCGAAATCAGGATACATCACAATCGCTTCCTGGTACTAAAAAGCCTCCTACCATCTCAGCCTCCGAGCACCTCGTATACCATCATTTGATACTAGCCACTACTCGGTAGAATTTCTGTGATCTGGCCAATAATTAATACAGTGAAACCCAAAAAATTTTCAAAATTACCATTGCGGCTCTGACCTTTAAGTACATATCGATATTTTTCATTTGTCTACTCGTATATGTAAAAAATTCAAATCTTTATGATTTTTGCCATTTGTACACGTTGCGATGAAAAACACCACGTACAAACGGATGAATAAAAAAGGGATATAAGCTTCGTTTATATTGTAAATGTATATAGAAACCAAATGTCCCTAACAAAACAAAATCCCATTAAAATAACATGGTGACCGCTTCGCATCTGTCAAAACAACATTTTAATAATAAAGGCAACATAAAACAACCCCAAATAAACAATACTGAAATCGTTTTCCTAGAAAAAATTATAACGTGTGCGTCCCTGTTTCATGGAGGGCATACACCACTTTGTTAGTCCATGACTTGTAAAATTTTGCGTTTTTATATTTGTTTTATCAGACATCATAAAATAGCGCACAAACACAAAAAGTTGCAAATGAAATTTAAATACCGACAAAAGCTTTACCATTTTTTTATTATATTTTTTTACAACGGTTAATTATAAAGCTTTTCATGTATTTATACAACAGTGTGTGGCGAATTTATTATGTGTGGGGTTTTTGGTGTGGTCAGTATGGTGTACTGCCTTTTTCGTAAATAATTTGTTGAGGTATAATCAAACAATTTGCTTAGTGTCAATGCGAGTATTGAGTGTTGGATATTTGTGTTATATAAAATGAAAACCATTGGAAAAAGCTTCTTTCCGTGTGCAGTTCAATATTATTACATATGGGACTCGTAAACATATTGGTCATATTGGTTATATCGTCTTTGTTGCTTCCTAAACAATTTTATTTTCATACTCGTGTGCAAAAATATTGATTTTAAACATTTGTATGAGAGTATGAAATTTTCAGCTAGAGCTTCGGATTACAAGATTGAAAAAATATGAAGGGAGTTAGTAGCGTCGTCGGGCCTATTAACTAAGTTCATATTTTTCCTTAGTCTTGCAGTTTTTTCGAAGCTCGTATGGCCATATCTAAGTTCAACTTCTAAATAAAAATCAACCGTAAACGACCTTGCTCTAGAAAATATCAATAATAAATTTGAATTGTAAATGATTTGTTGAGTTAATAATTTTTGTCATACGTCACATGTCATACGTCATTGTAATATACTATTGTTACGAATTTCTCTGTCAAATCCGGTTCGTATCAGTGGATTGTGAATATCGTTATTGTATGTGACGGTTATAACACCAATTCTCGTGCTTACAGCGAAAATAACGAAAATAATGTCTGAATAATTTCCAAATATTTACGAAATGTTTATGCCACTACCGAAATATTCCCGAAACTGCCCATCAATGATTTTATAACTTTTATTTTACCAACACTAAATCCAACAACAAATAATTTCCACTATTATTTATTAATTCACTACTTACACTATTTACAACTTTTAATTATACCGCACTATTTCCACTTAACACCACTTATTATCTTCCCGCTACTCACTTTCTCTTCTAATTTTTCGCGTGCCGTATCTCCTGAATGGCTCACTAAGACTGCCTGATTGTATTCGTTAGTATAATCTAGTATGCCATCAATACAGTTAAAAATGTTAGTAATGCTTTTAATCTTAAATGTCTTAAATCTGTTTACCCATCAAACCAATATGCACGATCGTAACAAATAACCTACCTAAGGATGTTCGACCCGAACAGGATCTTAAGTACTGTCCCTGTAAAGTAGATCGCGTAACGCAAACTAATTCTACTTCTCCCTCGTCTTCGCGACCGTCCCGGCTCCATCCAACCTTGCTGTTACTCTCCATTGTCCACTGTATCTCAACCTCATTCTTGACGAAAATCCACTCCATAACTACCAGCACGCCACGTGTCTCTTTCATACTCGTTATCACAAACTCACATATATATTCATGCTCACTGTTTTTCTTGAAAACAGCCAACGTCCCTATTGAGAACGGCCTTTTTGGCCAGCATTTCCTCGGTGGTCTATTCCGTCGTTTTACACCAGTTCCTACAACCACTTTAGATTTCATTCACACATATCCCGGTCAGCTGCAAAGTACATAAGGTCCACTCTGGATAGCCGTACTGTGAATTGTCAATCGCCAATCATCGCTTCCAATGACCCCCGGTACTCTAACAGTCACAACTGGGGAACCATTTGCAATTCTCACTCGCTTTGGCCGATGTCTCCCCCAAATAGATTTCAATGTTATATCGAACGAATATTCATCCGATTCAAAAATTATTAATTATTATTCGTTCAAGTTCATCTCTCTATGCCGTCCAAACGTAGCTGCCACAATTGCTCTTCGGCATCATCCGAAAACATCACCACACCTGCAACGAGTTTCTCATTTTTGTCTCACATTTGTCTTTCCTCAAGTTTACCGTTGTTCTCCTTTCCGTAAATGAACTTAGCACCATAATCATCAAAAGCATGCCACCAGGTGATCCGCAGTCATTCTCACTCACCATGAACACCGCCTCTCCCGCCTTCGGCTGACCAATATAAATGGCTCGCTATGAGACATTGATTTTGAATCGGTTGAGGAAACAAAATTTCAAGCAGTTTGTTTCTTTCTTCTTGAACTGTGGTAAAATCCCGGTTGAACTGTTCATCATTTTCGAGCTGACTCAGCTGATTCTTCCTATCTGGTGTTTCGTCGCTGCCACTCAATTCCACAGAGTCCAATGGTTCTTCTCGACGAATGACACCCACTCCATGATCGTCATCATCCGGTTTCACCTTATTAACGAGAGTAATTTCCCACATGTGCTTCTAATCGTTTTCTAAATGCTCGACCTTCTGATAAAACTCACAAATAAATTAAGCCAAGTGTTGCATCAACTGAAAAGTACGTTCAATTCGTTGTTCAATTTCAAATAGCACCAATTGTCCGTAAAAGCACAGATATTTATGTTACGAGGGGTAACTGCAGCAGGGAAACTTTCGAATTTCAAAATGAAACATTGCATACCGATTAAGCCCAATTTGTGCTACTCGTAATTAGTGCTCACGGGAAAAAATTAGTGCTAGTCCAAGGAATTAAAAAACGGGAAAAGAAAATTTGAAATTTCACCTGAAAAAACCAGAAATAATTTAAGTCTAATTTTAAAACTTTCTAATGGCGGCTAAATTGATGAAATTTGTGCTTCGATGGAAAACAAATTAGCCCCTAAAAGATACTATATTAGACAAACAAAACACGGCGGTATAGCGTTCAATAATATTTGTGTTGAACAACAAATTAAACAATAGAAAAAAATGTACTAATATGAAAGTCATAAGCAATTCAGATAGCATATTCCTGTCAGGTATGTTCATTGCCATCCGGAAAATATCGTGGCTGAATTTGTGCTAATCCAGAATTGGCCCAATTCCATTGAACGAAAAAAAAAAATTTTTTTTGGCCGAAAATATTATTCCTTGTTTCATTTTTACCAGACTTTTCTCACTCCGCCCTCGTACGCAAATCTGATACATGGAATATCGAAACACAGTGAACAGAAATTGAAATGTCAAAATAACGCCAAGGTACGACGCAAGTAATTGTCGCATATATTAATGCGTACGTCAAATACCACAGAATTCGACATCAGCGCCACTTATGGTACTATGTTTGTGAACCTACTATGAATTATTCTTAGAAAGTCAATTATTCATGAACTTCTCAGAAGGTTTTAACGATTAATTATTCAAGAACTTATGATTTTTTCATTTTATAAAATATTGGGGAGTGGTAGGGGTGAAAGTATATGCAAAAAATCTTATAAAAGTTCGTAAAAAGTAAAAAATAAAATTATCATATAACCCGATCGCAGTGCCAACTACCGGGTCCAATTGTGAATCTAAACTATCCAAGGACTCATTCAAATAAACACAAACAAATTTATCAAAATCGGTTCAGCCGTTTAGGAGTTAAATGATCAACACACGTACCTACAGAAGAATTATAAAGATCCGGGGTGGTTGTGGTGGGGGTGAAATGTTGGTATTGTATGTTATGATATGCAAAAAATCGAACAAAAAATCCTATAATCCGGCCGCAGCGCCGCCTACCGAGTAAAATTGTGAATCTAAACCATATAGGGACTCACTCAAACACACGAAAAATTTCATCAAAATCGGTTCAGCCGTTTAGGAGGAGTTCAGTGACATACACACGTGCAGAAGAATTATATATACATATATAAAGATTGAAGGTGGGGAGGAGGGTGAAATATGGTGGTTCTAGTGGTTGGGTGGTTCAATTTGAATTTTATTATTTTCATAAGTTTCTATTGGTTATGCTCTTCATAAGGTAAAAGTAAAACGCAAAAGTCATAAGGAAATGTTTTTTGCTTTGGGGATGACTTGTAATTTTTCTCAAAATTTGACACCCTCTATCTTCATCAGCAAAATTTGTTCATTCAAATGCAAAGTTTTAGTTTGCGGATTCTTTGTATTATCTGTATAATTTGTGCTTTCCTATTGTGTGGCATACTATACTGTACAAACAAATAAAGGGTTTTCCAATAAGAGGTTTCATTTTGATATTACCGTTTATTTCATTGAAAAGAGGAAGGTGTGCCATTAACATTTGAAAACGATATCAGCCAAATGGAAGCCACGGCTAGGCTTGCACCACCATAGCCTTTTCATGAAATTTTCCATGGCCAATTCGCACATTTGCGCCTGTATGTCATCGATAACTTCACGAATTCCATCTTTAAGGTCTTGAATCGATTGTGGCATTACCTTATATTTATCGTGACCCTAAAGAAAAAAATCTAAAGGTGTTAAACCACAAGATCTCGGTGGCCAATTGTGATCACCTCTTCGAGAAATAACACGGTAGGAAACTTTTCTTGCAAAATTGCGATTGTTTCGTTGCTTGTGTGGCACGTAGCGCCATCTTTCTAAAAATAAACGTCGTCCACATCAATACCTTCCAATTTCGGCCATAAAAAATTATTAATCATAGCTCGGTAGCGCAATCCATTCACCGTAACAATTGCACCAGCCTCATTTTCGAATAAGTACGGTTCAATCACACCGCCAGCGCAAAAACCACACCAAACAGTGACACGTTGAGGATGGAGGGGCTTTTCAACAATTATTCTTGTATTTTCTGAGCCCCAAATGCGACAGTTCTGCTTATTAACGTAGCCTCCGAGGTGAAAATGGGCCTCATCACTGAAGATGATTTTTCGATGAAAATCCGGATCATTTTGATGCAGTTGAAGGACCCAATCAGCGATGATTCGACGTTTATTGTGATTGACCGGCTTGAGTTCTTGTGTTAACTGAACTTTAAAAGCCTTAAAACTTAAGTCTTTGTGCAAAATACGGTGTAATGTCGTTTGTGGAATGTCTAATTCCAAAGATCGGCGAGGAATCGACAAACCTGGGTTTTCGTTAACACTACGGGCTACAGCAGCAATATTCTCAGTTGTTCTTCAACAGCTCAAATTTTGCCACCACTTTCATTTTTGCCGACCGAGAAGGTGCCTCACGACGACCCAAAAGTGCTTTGGTTTTGCGAACTGTGACTGCAAAATTTTAACCATTTTTGTAGTGAATATTAACAATTTCAATGCGTTGTTAAAGCGTGTATCGTACCATTTTTCGTAATGGCGTAGTTTTTACTTGTCAAATGTCAAAAGATGACAGCTTTGAAATTGACAGCTGCAGGCTATTCAAAATGAAACTTCGTATTGGAAAACCCTGTACTATATTCGTGTTTTCGCATACAACCTAAATTATGAAGATTTTTTGTGAATTCTAATCTTTAACACAAGATGGTGCTAAACAACAATATTTAAATTATTGTAGCCTTTAGTAAAATAATAGAAAATCCTCGTACATATAAATGTGTTGAGGTTCCTTCCAACAACGAGGAGGATTTTTAAATGTTCATGTTCAAAAAGTATTACCGCTTTAGTTATAATTATTCTGAAAATAATACTTCAACTCGACTACCTTCAACTAAAAATCAAAATAAACCGAACGAGAAAAGCTGCTTATACAGTTGGGTACAAGGTATAGACAATTTTCTTCAGAAATACGAAATAATTTCCAAGTCGACGTGTTTTCAATTCAATTGTTATCGTTATTGCCATGCACTTTAATGTTATATCACCACGTTCCCATCTCAACCCATACTGGGTTATATTTATATTAAAGTTGAGCTTCAAGAACCTTGCAATGTACATTAAAAGCAAATACGTACACATGTAGCAGATCAGTTTTGTTATCTCTCCAGATAATACACTCCAGCACAATATAAGCACGGGGAAAATTGAAAAAAGTAGTAAATTAAAATTCTTGGTATTTGATATCGATCGACTCACTTGTATACTTATATGGGTCTATGTGCGACATCATTTCGGGGGAGCGGGGAGAGAACGAGAATGCTACGGTGGATGGATGGAATTTAAGTTTTATATATTGAACAGCACACTATACAGTAATAAATGGAAAACCTAGGAAAATTGAAATTTCATTTTTTTGGGGTTTTTGGTTTTCCCCAATAAAAATTCCATATGGAAATTCTTCTGTTTATTGTTTTATGTTTCATTGGATGAATGAATGAATATTTGTGTATTGGAAAACTGTGCATGTGGAGACAAACTATATAAGGTGGATATTTATTGCATGAAAATATGCCATGCTCGTATAAGTAAAGTAAAAATTATGATTTCTTCTGAGGATTGAAAATATTTTTTTTTGGGATATGCTTTCTAGGAATGTCTTTTAAATTAATTTCTTGTTCTTAGTCCGTAATATATGGCTCAGTATTCTGTGTAATTTATCAGGCATTCGCAGACAATATGAATGACTGGAAATTTTAGCTGCTTATAGTTTTAAAAGAATAACTTTTTCCTATTTATGTCCAGATTTATAATTTATGCCATTTCAAATTTGGACTAAATTAAGTTTATATTTTTTGTATAAAAAGGTTTGAGTACAATTGCTGCCTATCGGTGTTCTAGATTATTATTTTTAATGCATCTGGCGATGTATATGTATTGCAATTGTAAATCGCTTTCATGCAGTTGTGTTCGCAAATATTCACGTCATTATTTCCCCGGCCTTGGTGATTGATGATGATGACGTTGTCGATTCCAGCATTTTCAATGATGATTATCGAATACTTCCCTTCACTTGGAACGTTATCCTACAATTCAAATCTCAATCAGTTTTGGAGCAATACTTGATCTGACAGCATCGATGATGTTAGGATTATTCTTAATTGCTACTGATTGTGATTTGGATTTTCGAATAACACCTCTATAAAATTGTGGACTCTGGCAAGATTTGAACACGTGACCTTTGGGGTGATAACATTTGGTGGTGTACACTTGACCCACTCGACCAGAGTAAATTAATTTCGTAAATTACAGTCCCAATTGCAATATGCGTCCAATTAAAAATTAAAATACAAGACAAGTCACTCAATTCCTTTTTGTCGTAAAATAAGTATTTTTTATTTTACTAATGCTACATCCTATGGTGTTCCGATGGGGTTTGGCCGCATTATTATCCAGATTACCTAATCATATTAATTTTACATTAATGGGATATTAATTGAATCCTGCTCAAACCGAAAGCCAGAAACGATAGTTTGGCGATGAAAGTGGAGTAGAAGGCGCGCACCAGAAAATCCTAAAAGAATTTTAAGGCAATTATGACTAATCGCAATTATTTATGACATTCGAAATCCCTTTTCTGGCGTTTTCCTTGAGTTGATTTACGCTGAGAAAAACATATTTTAAATTTTTTAATTATAGGTTCAGTGGTTGCTTACTGCACACTTAGGCCAATTTTTAGGCCCATTGTGATACCACTCATTCACTCCACATCATTATTAACCCACCCACCTACTTCATCTACTCACACAACTACAGTATACCACCTGCACATTTCAAGCTCCATGTCAACCTGTACATTGACATGGAAGGTGGGTCTTAGTTGTATTTATTAGCATCACCGATCGTAATCGATGATGAAAATTCGATTTGCATCTAGCCTCTGATGGGATTCGAACCCAGCACCTCCCGTTCCAAGTGCCGAAGCTTTAACCACTGCACCACTTGTCCGGTTTTTAATTATAAAAAAGGATACAAATTAAAATAAAAACAAAATTTTGTTTTTGTGTTGTGCAATTTGGCAGCAAGCTGCTGTTCTGAATGAACCGTCATTCTACAATAACATAATTTAATTTGTTCATAATTGTGCCAATTTGAACATTAATAACTGTAAACCGTGATAATTTTACGCAATTTGTGGTAGTTCAAACAATCCGTGTCAAACTGTGATTTGTTGCTGGCATTCAATTACAATGTCTTGCAACTCGTATAAAAAAAATTTTCCGCTATTTTTACGAACATCGTTTCATGTAATCTCTGCGACTGCCAATTTTGTTACGATTGTAGTGAGCTTGACCGTGCCGCGATAAACTCAATTAAAAAGTACACCAGCATTTGCTTTTATGGCAACTGATGTATATCATTGATCACAAACAGTAACATGTCCAAGATTTTGAGGAAAATTGACGTGATTGCGGACCAAGCCGCTGGCAATTTGGACTTAAGGAAAATTGAATCGGAGGTGGCTGAAAACCGTAAACTAATCAACGCATTGACTAACAAACTCGCTGATGATAATTCCAACCCGACAATATCTGCAAAAAGTGTCAAGCCTAGCTCCAAAATACATGATGTATCGACGTCGCCGCAAGGTATTGTAGGATCGGGGCTTCCCATCGACTCTATCAAACTTGTCTCAATGCCTGTCAAAAAATATTTATATATCAGTCGTATCGATCCATCCGTCTCAACCGATCAGATCGTTAGCTATGTCTGCGACAAACTTCAAAATTGTTCGCCAGGTGACGTAAATTGTCGACTGTTATTATCCAAAGACCGCGTTGGACAGCTCATTAACGTTCGTCTCATTTAAAATTGGTTTGAAGGAGGCTGATTTTATCATACTTAACAATTTTGACGTTTGGCTTGCTGGTTCTTTAATCCGCCCATTTACAAATTATCCACGCATATCAAAAAACCGGACCGTGGCCACGTTTCAACAGCCGAAGTAACTACTGCGTTAACCAGCCAGTTTAATTTATCAACGACCGTTGCTTCATCCAGTCCACCAACGCCTTCACTTCTATCTACTATCACAATGCCTCCAGTATCCGCGGTAAAACCAGGGATTTCTGCTTAGGCATACTTGACAATGATTTCGATGTTATAATAATCAGTAAAACCTGGCTTACGATTAATATGTCATCAAAAGAGTACTTTCATCAGACTATGTCGTTCATAGAAAGGACAGATACGATTTTGACACCAATTGTAGAGGCGGTGGTGTTTTAATTGCCGTAAAGAATTCAGTCTCCAATGAAGTGATCGCCTGCCATCCCTGCCTTGATGTCATCGCCGTTCGCATCAGACTAGCTTACAATACCTCGATTGTCGCCGTCGCCGTTTATATTCCGTACGGATCCGACCGGGATCTCTACAACACGTTCATCAACTACATCGACTCAGCCGTTATACCTTCAGTTCGCCCTTGTGATCAAATTATCATCGTCGGTGACTTTAACATACCCGGTATATCTTGGAGGGATGTCGACGGTGTGTTTTCTTCATCCTCAACCGACGAAAACGCATTGGCTATCATCGATTACTTCGCTTCCATATCCACATCGCAGCTTAACCGCTTCATCTCAACAGTTACTTATGTTGCTCCGTGCTTGGACTTCACTGGACGCGAGAGCATTTATCACACACCAATTACGATAAATATTTTTTATACTAAATGTTCAACTAATTAATTTTCTAACGATTTTCACTTTAATTTTAGAATGGCCGACTACGCAACCTTGAATGAATTTCTCAGCACTGCCGATGGGGACGTTTTGAATAACACGGTGCACAGATTCAACGAGCTTCTCGGGAGTGGTATCGAGAGACACATTCCGCGGGTTATCAATAATAAATCTGGCTTTCGGGAGCCATGGTATAATACCGAGTTGATGCTGCTCGAGAAACGACGCAACAAGTTTCATTCCCTCTACAGGCTTTATATTTTGTAGTCGAGCTCATAATTTTTTTTTTGTACAAATTGTTTTGTTGTGCCGATTGTAGTCACTGTAGGCACCATTTATAAATAAATAAAATAAAAAAATAAAGTACGCTAGTCCCATCGATAGAGAAATTTTTCATCTCAATTTTATCATTTCTCGTGAAAATCGTTTTGACAATTTCGAGAATCCTTGATATAAATACAAACACGTATAAATGTTCTTGCTCTTCAGCATTTAACGTTGTTGTTGATTTAGACAGACTTGTTGTACTTGTTACGGATTGTTCGTTGAAGTGAAAATTTCTCCATAGGCAAATTAAGTAATGATTTTTGCTATAATTCGAAACATCGTCTGACAATTTTTAGTAAAATATAGCAGAATGTTTGTTCAGTTCTTTATAAATACCGGCAAAGTCTATCGTAATCACATTACGACTATCGCATGATGAAGTGCGGAACGTGATGTCAAAAATGAAAAAGGTTAGTACTTCTCTTAATTGTATAGTCTACTGAAGAAATCGCAGAAGTGTGGAGGACGGTCCCCATTTGCCCACTACCTAATTATCTAATTGAGCATCGAGTAACAGTGTGTATTTTGTCCAAGCAGATTAATAACCGATTCACTTGGATGATTAAAATTGAAAAATGTTACGAAAAGTATATCCTTAACACGAATATGTTTGATAGTTTTTAAACGCTATATTGGGGAACCCACAGTTTCCAGTTCGAAATTTAATTGAGTGTCACAAGCCGTTTGGTGGCCCTTAAATCCTCTCTTTTATAGGTGGCGCCAGAAACGACGTTAAGAGCGCATTTTTTATATATACGATAGTAAAATAATAAGGTTTTACTTTAAGGCTCGACCTTGCCAGCATGCCATCCAAATCTGACAATGACATAAGCAATCGAATCGAAATCTGGTCTTCGTTAATAGTAAAAAAGGAAAGCTATACATATTTTCTGAATTTCTAGATGAATACTAATGCCGATAGACATCCCAACTCGTAATGGAATGAACTTTTTGCAGCCCATTTTCTTTCACTTCATTGCTTTCTTCATGATATATAACACATCGTATTCCATTATAGTGCTTGCGTTGCGATGAATGTGCAATGGCTTGGAATAGTTGGGATTCACAAGAACGGGAGCACGCGTTAGCAATAGTTTGAGTTTCTCTCATGATAAACTTGGTTTTGGCCACATTCGTGCTTAGGCTTGCACCTGATAGAATTCGGGCAATTTTCTCAAGGACTAGCCATAATTGTTATTTTAGAGTAGAGGAGACAATCATAAAATCTAGATAGACGAATATTTTGTGCTTAAGCTCATGAGGCACTCTCAGACGCGAAATGTTTTGCGGCGAGTTGCACAAACCAATTAACATAACATTGAACTGGTAAAACTGCCTTCCGAATGCAGCTAACCAAGTATTTAATTGCGCTCCCTTGTAAAGTGAAATTACGTCTACGGCAGGGATATAATTGGTGTCATTAAGGTAGCTGAGCAATCCGTCAATTAAAGATAGACGTTCTTCGGATAGACATCCTTCTCAGCTATTGAATTCAGTTTGCGACAATCTAGACCGAATCTCTACTTGCCATTCGCCTTCCTGATTAAGTGAATAGGAGAACTACACGGACTGGAAGTTTATAAAATAACGCCCATGCTCAAGTTTCAATCCAGTTCAGTATAAATTAAATCTTGAAAAGTCCGAGCTACGAATACGTTAAAATGTCTTTGCTTAATGGGAAAAAGACACCTGTATCTATATGATCTTCAATGTATTTCGTTTTTCTAGTTCCGTTGATTCGGCGTAAGTGTATGTCAGTTGTCGTCGACTTGCGTTAGAGATGACAGTTTCACAATCGGTGGTACCACTTTCAATAAGTCATTCAATATTCTTTAAGTGGCTCTAAACTTTATAACACATGTCGTACCATCTCAATAAACGATCTGTTTTTACGTTCAGCCAGACTGTTTTGTTTTGGTGTTATCACCAATTATCACCAATTGACCAGTTATTATCACCAGCCTTTCTTCTTAAAGAAATTTTGCTGTCCGATAGAAAAACTAGCTGTCATTTTTGATTTAATCTTTATCAAGTAGATGTGAGTGTATCTACTGAAATCGTCAATTCGAATTCACTGAAGTACATGTTTCTAGCTAGAACTACCATTTTGCGTATATCACACAAATTTCGGTGTCCCAAAATTCTGTGCCACTCTACTCTTTGAACCTCTCGCCTGCCTCACGGAAAATGCTTGATTACGGAAGTAGCTTTTAACCATCTCCGTTAGGCTCTCACTAACAGAATTTCTTTACCATTGAAATTTATTATACCACAGCCACCTTGTTAAAATTAGCCGAAAATTGCCAGCCGAAAATGAAACTTCGATAATGCAGATAATGTCCCGACTATTTCAGCCAACAGTTAAACAAATTATATAATAAAATGAAATATCCTACCTTTCTTCTTTCGATAAAATCTTCCATCATTCGAGATTTTGCCAGATGGATACCAACCTGACTAATTGAAACTGAAATTTTTATTTTCCCCTTCTTCTGTCGATAAAATCGTCCATCATTCTAAATTTTGCCGGATAGACACCAATCTGACTATGTCAATTCGACGGCACGATATATTTTGATTAGAAGTTTGGACGGGTCTGATCTCCAGACAAATCTCTTATCTTTCTGATACAGCCGAAAATGGTCGATAAAACAGTTTTATTATTTTCTAGCATTCAATGGTTTGTAATTGTCGTAAAATGGTTGACAATTCGAGATTTTGTCAAACAGTCACCAATAATGTTCCCACTTTTTCGATACAATCGTTCGTCATTGATTTTGCCTGACAATGCCAATTCGATGGTCCAAGTCAGTAGGTAGATTTTGATTATAGGTTTGGGATGGGTCTGATGAGATAATAGGGGTTCAAATGGCATATCTTTTTCATACAAGTTTAATAACTGTCAAGCATAAAGGTTTGTAATGATCGTTAAAATGGTTTGTAATTCGTGATTGTGCCAGACAGACACCAATCTGACTATGCCAGTTCGATGGCCCACGATGACCATAGTTTTGTTTATAGCTGTGATAAGGTTATATGGGCCAACTTCTTATTTTCCACTTCGTCTCAATCTGATTTAGTTGATTCGACGATAGCTCATGACTATACGTAAATTTTGATTAGAGGTTTGGGGTGGGTCTGATGAGCAAAGGTCACATCTCTTTCATACAGCCGAAAATTGTTGTTGAAAGTTGATAAAAAAGTTTTATAATCATCACTCAGCGGTTTGTAACTGTCGTTAAATTAGTTTGCAGTTCGAGATTATGCCAGACAGGCACCAATCTTATTATGCCAATTTGATTACTCATGACCATAGATATGGGGTGGGTGTCATGAGATTAGTGGGGTGAAATTATGATTTACCCGCATCCATTCATTCATCATTCGTTAAAAGCGATCATCATTCGAGATTTTCCTAGATAGACATCAACCTGACTGTACCAATTCGATAGCCCATGACCATATATAAATTTAGTTGGATATGATGAGGATATAGGGGTGAAATTTGAATTTTCTACATGCTGTTTCGATAAAATATTTCGTCATTAGAGAATCTGGTGTCTCTCTTGCAAAATCTTGTTTGGTGTTGGTCTGATGAGGGTAAAGAGATGAAAGTTTGATTTTCCCAATGCTTTGTTGATAAAATCGTCCATCATTTGAGATTTTGCCAGATAAAAACCAATTTGACTATGCCGAGTAGTTACCCCATGATCATAGGTAGATTTTAATTATAGGTTTAGGGCAGGTCTGTAAATAGGTAGTACGTAATCGAGATTATGCCAGATATTCACCAATCTGAAAATCCCCATTCGTTGGGTTATGACCACAGTTGGATTTTGATTAGATTGGGGTAGGTCTAGAGTTATAAAGGTGAAAGAGAGAGTAGGTAGAGTTATAAAAATGAAATTTTAATGTGCCCCATGTGTGTTCAAAATCTACGAGAGACCGTAGGCCATAAAAATGACCCACAGTCAGATTGGTGGCTATCGGAAAAAACCTCGAGTGAACGATTTTATCACCAAAGCATCGGAAAAATCTAAATTTCACCCCAATAACCTCGTAAGACCAATCTCAAACCTATATTTAAATTATTATTACGGTCATGGGCTATCGAATTGGCATGGTCAGATGGTCAGATTGTTGTTTATTAGGCAAAATTTCCAGTTATGTTCGATTTTTTCGAATAACCAAAAATGTTATTGACAAAACCTGGGAAAACTCAAAATTTCGCTCGTATAATCTTATCAGACCTACACCAAATCTACAATCAAAATCTACTTATGGTCAGATTCGTACTAATCTGGCAAATTCTCGAATGACGAACGATTATATCAACAAACCATGGGAATAATCAACATTTTAACCCTCTATCCTGATTAGAATCACCCCAAACGTATAATCAAAATCTCTCTACTGGCAGGGACAATCGAATTGGTCTAGTCAGATTGGTGTTTATCCTACAAAATTTCGATTTACGAACTATTTTATAGACAAAAAGTGATGAAAATCAAAGTTTTACTCTTATAAGCATCTATCTACGTCAGATTGGTGAGCATCTGGAAAAATCTTGAATGATGAACGATTTTATCAAGCAAACTTGGGGAAAGTTAAAATGTAGGCCCTTCAGCTCCCTTTACCTCAACAGACTCACCCAAAAACTAATTAATTTCTACCTTTGATCATAGGCCATCGAATTGGCATATGGTGGACGGACGATTACATCAACAAAACATGGAGAAAAATAGAAATGTCACCTATAATCTCATCAAATCCACCCAAAACCTGTTACCAAAATCTTACAAGGCTAACAGACATTTTTGTCTCTAAAATTGATGATTAATTTGTTACTTTTAAACTGTATTATCGACGTTTCCAGATTGATATTATCTATTTTGACAAAATCTGCATTATCGACGTTTTTATGGCTTGGTAATTCTGATCATTCAACCTGAATTGCCGAAATTTTACGTTGACTGTTTTAATCGGCTGAAGACTTTTGGCTAACTTTAACAGTATTCACGACCGAGAATATTTGCTGTCCTTCAACATATGTGATGGTGTGCCTGAATCTAAGCACCACTCACTAACATTCACTTCTTCTTTCTCGACTTGTTTGTCACTATTTTCATTAGCGGCGTTGACGTGTTTTTTATGTTTTTTCTACTGCATGTATTTACATTACGACTTAAATCACCTTCGAGCCTTGTTTCTAAAGTCATAATCAATGTCGAATACTGCTAAAATATAATGTCACAGTCAATGGTTCGGCCATCGTTTCGCCTAATGTCGTCAATTAGCGTCAATTTTTTAGCGTCTTAATAATCTTACTTTATTTGACAAACTCGATTGCCATGGTGCTCTCGCGACGCTTTGAATATATCTCTCGCTATATATTTTCGTCTAATATGCGCCAGTTGATTATCTTCAACACAAGTGCACTCAAGCCTTTCCATATTTTGTTTTCCATTCCCTATATGCATGGTCTTTATCGACTGGTGTTACATAATCCGTATCGTCTCTTTCGATTTTGAATACAATCAAATAGTTGTTTAAAACTTTATGAGAGAATGTGATGGTTATCTGATGACGGGTCATAAAAATGTGATTAAATTTAAAAGGCAACAATCACGGGCTTCTTCTATGCAATACTTAGAGGAAACAAAAGAGTGCTGTCAAGATGAAAATTTGAATAAAATAACATCCAGTTTGTAAGACCAAACTTGCTCGTCCCTTTCTGCTTGATCCACCCAGCTGCTTGACCCACCCATCATCATATATTGAATTAACAACCTGCATTTACATGTGAAAACTACCATACTCTTAAAAGACATCCAAACGAGCTATTCTCATGTTGTTTGATTTTAACGCAAACTCGAATCGTAGATTTTCAAAAATGACCATTAATTAATGCTGTATAAGATAGCAGAAAATTTCCAGCAGAAAAATGTGTTTTTGCTATTCACCGCTAGAGTCATCACTATCACAAAAAGGAAATTGTTTCTACTGATATTTTTTGAAACCAGAAAATATATGTTTAAACGTTTTGAAACGAAAAAAAAAGGGAAATTTTCTTTAGAAAACGGAAAGGCTCTCAAAATATAATAAAATTATCATAATCATCATAATGAAAATACATGTCGGTAGCACCCTGGGTATATGTTTTTATGGTAGCTGAAATCATAATCCATAATCTGCATACATGAGCAACATAAGAATCACAACTGGCGTCAGTAGCATTCCATTCGCCACGTTCCATTCATGTTTGCCAGTTGTGATTCTTATGCTACTCATGTAAGTAGATTATGATTTCAGCTACCATAAAAACATATACCCAGAGTGCTACCAACATGTATTTGCATTTTGATGATTATGAACATTTTAGTATATTTTGAGAGCCTTTCTTTTGTCTAAAGAAAATTTCACTTTCTTCGTTTCAAAACGTTTAAACATATATTTTCTCTTCTGTTTCATAAATGCTTTGATTTTTCATAAAATTTTCTGCTGAGAACTATTGATATGCTTAAACATTTCTGCCGGTTTCAAAAAATATCAGCAGAAAAATTTCCTTTTTGTGATAGTGATGCCTCTAGCGGTGAATAGCAAAACTGATTTTTTCTGAATGACGATTAAATTTGGATATTAGTATTGACCAAGGATTTTAAAGTAAGTTTTGGACAAAATTCTAGGATCTGTTCGTGCTGGACTAAACGTGGCCATTTCATAACCAATCCTTTTGAAATTTTAAAAATTTTAATTATTTATTTACAGTTTATGGCCAGTACATCAGAAACTTCCACAAGTAACCAATACTTTCTGTTGGTGTTCTAATAGATTAGGTTATTCTGAGTCTACGAGGAAAATTTGAGGTAAATTTATGGATTAGGATTTTCACTATAATTTTGTGATTTTCAGCTTTTGGCCAATACCTCAAAAGCTCCCAATAGAAGCTAATACTTTCTTGTTCTCTCAGTATGACTTAAGCTATTAGAAAAACAACCGAAAGTATTGGTTACTAGTGGAAGTTTCTGATATACTGGCCAAAAACTGAAAATAAATAAACAAAATTTTTTCAATTTTCAAAAGGATTGGTTATGAGTGTGAAGCATGAACAGATCCTAGAATTTTCTCCAAAACTTACTTTAAAATTTCCGATCAATACTACTATCCAAATTTCATCGTTTTTTTTTAAGAACTGGCGGAAAGATGGAATATTGTTAAATTTCAAGATTTAAATTACCGCGTTCCTTTACTTCGGAGATCAATCAATTTGTCATTTTAAGGACCACTTTTAATATCTTATTCCGTTGAGATGTTTTTTTTAGTGAAAAAGAGATACAAAATGAATAAAAAATTTCAACTAGTAATTATATAACAAAATAAATTCTCTTCTGTGATGGTGCTGCCTCTTGCGGCGAGTAGCGTAATCTCTTATTTTCCGCTGCCAAATTTCCGCTATCTTGTACAGCATCATTAACTACAAACTTTAAAAATTAAATACTGTAAACGTTTTTACTCACAGAAAATAACATACAAATTATAAATTAAGCCTCCCCCGCAGTACAGAATTTTTATCAAAAGCTTTTTTTACGATACATAAAAGCCTCATTTGAAAAAAAAATTATAGTGCAAAAGCATTATATTGTATCCTAATCTTAAACTTTTTAGTACAATAAACCCATAAAACAAACTTTAAGTCTTTAAATGTATAAAGGTTTCATGCAGGCTTTTTTAAAGCGAGCAATCGGATCGAAAGCCACAAATATAAAATTGATTTCAACAACTACTTAGCGACTCTTAGATAAGAGATTGCATGTAATAAAGTCTAATAAATTTAACCCGCCATTGTATAATTTATTATATGTAAGCGTACATGCAACTTTAAAGTATCGATTAAATCTTACAACTTGAATGAGAAGTTTTTAAAAAACGAACTGAAAGCTTTAAACATTGCAAAATATATTTTTTTTTATTATCGCATGATGAATATACAATGTGCTCTCAATGAGCACAATCAACAAACATCATTTTTTTTATCGTTTCAAAAAGCTTTTCTTCCTCCACCACCAAAAGCTTTATGCTTATGTTAAAATATATTCAGCATTGCAGTTTTAATTTATTTTTATCATTAATACATTCGCATAGTTGTTGTTGCTGGCGTACTTTATACGCTTTTGTGAAAGCATTTTATTGTAAACATAAAATTAAAGATTTGTTGTTGTTGTTGTTGCTTTTGTGGTGGTGGTGTGCTTTTGCTTCGCACGCTACGCTACTTTGTTCACATAAAAAATATTTGTTGTTGCATTAGTCTTTGGTTTTGTGCAGAACTAAATTGTTTGTTAAAAATTATGAGCTTTCATGCATACATATAAAAGCTTATGCAGGGTAGCTTTATGTGTTGAAATTGTATTAGGGTTGTTGAACTTAATTAAAATCGCTTATGGTTAAAGACTGCAACAAATTATATTTAACAGCATCCCCTAATTTTAAACAAACGAAAACCAGCCACCTTGTTTATTTTATATATAGTAAAATTGTGCACAGCCATAATAGTACCCCCGGGATACGCTTTTGTGATAGAATCTTATATATGGTAAAACATTCCATTTAGAACGATTTAATTTTTCTTGCGTTCATGTTCGGTCGGATGATTTTTGAACAAATTAAATTAAATTTTTTGTAATTTTTAAATCACAAACAACAACCGCAGGAGACGTGTGCGGTAAACACTTTGTTATAGAGTTGGGCATTTTCCATTAACAACAACAAGCGCAATAAAAAGCTCTCTTTGTGCACGTCCTGTTTTGATATTTATACCGAAATTATTTATTTATTGTTACGAATTTTTAATAAATAATATAAAAAAATTAGTGCAATTGTTCGTATTTTATTTCTTAGAATTGGCGTGTACTCAGGATATAATCTGAATACATTTTTCTGTCGTTTCTCGTTTGCCATACACATATATTTATACATTATTTAAAGCACTAAATTACACTCGTTAAGGTAATAAATTTTCAGTTTTTTGCACAAAAAACATGTTCAATTAATTATTACGTGCCTGCAGGTAATTACCTTACGTCGCCTGTTGCATTCAACAAAAGTTTAAATGGGAAACGATTGTACACAGAAAAAAAATTTAACACATCGTTAAGATAAAAATTGTCATGACATTACGAAGCTTTCAGTGTACAAGTTTGTTGCTTTGGGGTGTGTACTAGTATATCGTATCAAACATATCGTGTATATATATTAAAAAATACGCAGTGACGTCAATCCATACTTCAATTCAATATGTTTGTGGTTCGGTACAAAATCAAATATATACAATGTTGAGTTCAAACCACAAAGTATTCGAAAATTTTGGCGAATATTAAATCCATTTCTAAGAAAAACGATTTGATATGACACCCGCACACACTTGAAATATCAGCATTATGGCGTGAAATATTCATTGATTTCGATATATCGATTTTAAAATGGATGGCACATGATTTAACTTATGTTAAGCAAACACCAATATTTATTTACCTGGATGTGTCACTTCACAAGGCAGCGATATTGTACTACCCATTTGAAATTTGAATGCTTCTGATCTAGATATAAACATTGGTTCGGATCCTTTCATTCCTACATTTATTGGTTCACCTGAAAATAGAAAACAATTAATTAATTAGATTTTTAGCAAAAGCAAAAAACTTGCTTAGAATTAGTGGAGTAGATTTGTATATATTAGGGTCTCATTCTCAATTTTCTCATTGGGCGAATTATTCTACAATCCATAACCCGCAACTTAGAATTTGCAAGATTCAGCTTGCAACCTACATCCTAAAAATTACAACCAGCAATGTTCACAAAAATAAAAATCATTCAAGCATTGCGGAGTACGGGATTGATAGCCTCCACGAAGTATTCATAAACGTTATGTAGAACGAACGGTTGTGGTACCCAATCCCTTCGTAGTAGTGAAGCAATGATACTTACAAAAGGAAATAATACCTCAAGTGGTACACCAATATCAACGTTGGTAATTTCACTCTCTGTGGAGATTGACCCTATGTATTCTGGTAAGAGTCATTTATTGCATTATCAGGGAATACCAAATCCTTTCCACAGAAGATCAAATTTACAACGATCACCGATAAAGAAAAATAGAAGCTACTTGGTAGCTGACCAAGCCGATGCTTTTTCTACGTTATAACTAGACGTACTGGACAAATATTACACGAAATAAGTGATGCTGCCGGAAATTTTACTTTGCAAATAGCCAAACCTAGCAAAACAACTATTGACCTAGAAAAGGAGAGTATGGATCTCTTGGTGAGACTAGAGCATATGGAGCAATTATTTTCCAAGCCTAGTGAGGACATTTAGTATCTTAAGCGAGAAAATGAAAACCTAAACATGAGTCGGGAAGCATTGAACCAGTCAAACTCATCTATTCTATTAATGAAGATGAATTATAAAGACAGACGGACTAGGATCCTAAAGAAGAAAAAACAGCCCAGGAAGAGTAAGAAAAGAAAAGCTGAATCATCACCTGAGGCTCAGCAGTTAAATGGTAAGGGACAATCTACTCCAGATTCAGCAGATGTTGAATTGTTAGGTAGTAAATATACCAAGAGCATTACACCAAATTTGGTGCAACCGAAAGAAAAATCATCCCCACCAATAAATATTGTGGGCTACTGACAAAGACTATAAGATAACAGCGCTAAACAATGTCGTTTGGAAAATTAATACTCTGGACTCAGATACTTATAGAACCTTATCTATGAAATTGCATGCTGGAAAGTATCAGTGGTTCACTTACGAGAACAAACAGGCCCGACCTATAAAAGTCATGGCAAGAGGTTTGCATCACACTTGCTCAAGTGAAGAAATAATGGAAGACTTACAAAATAAGAACATCAGACTAGCCTCAATAATCCCAATCCAGGATGACGAAGGCCTGCTACGTGTATTGGGACGTCTTCAGCACTCAAATCTGGCAATCGCCAGCAAACAACCTATGATCCTAAATAAAAACAACGTAATGACGCAACGGATAATTTAGGACACCCATAAAACACAGTATATGATCGCCACGACCAGAAAAACATAGAACAACTAATGGGCAGTTTACCATCTTCAATAGAGAGGCTGGGAAGACCGTTCGCTAAAACGGGGCCCATCCAACTATTATTATTAGGTTTCAGTGGTTGCTTACTGCACACTTAGACCAATTTTTAGGCCCATTGACCCGTGGCACGGAATTCTGGACTCCATCAGAGGGTCTTAGTTGTATTTATTAGCATCACCGATCGTAATCGATGATGAAAATTCGATTTGCATCTAGGCTCTGATGGGATTCGAACCCAGTACCTCCCGGTCCAAGTGCCAAAGCTTTAACCACTGCACCACTTGTCCGGTCCCATCCAACTAAGAACTACCGAAGATCGAGGCAACAAATTTTACAAGGGATTCATCTCCAGGCCAGAACTATACATGGACTTATTTTCCGATAATGGAACCTATTTTGTTGGAGCAAATACCGTAATGAAACGAACGTACTGTGCAGCCATGACAACATTTCCCGACGACATAGCAGCCATGCTGGCCACTGATGGAACATACTGCCACTTTATACCTCCTCACACTCCACACTTTGGTGGAATATGGGAAGAAGGAATAAGGTACGTAAAATTCCACCATAAGAAAATGACAGGAGAATCAATTCTTACTTCGAAGAGCCATTTACTCTCACCACTCAAACCGAAGCAGTTCTCAGTTCTCGGCCACTAACTCCACTTACCAACAACGCCTCGGATACAACAGCACTAGCACCAGGCCACTTTCCGATTGGCGACATCCTCAAGGAATTAACAGAGGCGACTACCAGCAGCATGGGTTTAAAACAACAACGGACCAAATGGAGAACCGTGCAACCAAATTTAGCAGTAAACGACCTGGTACTAGTAAAAGATGATCAACTACCGGTCTCACGATGTAAGTTGAGTTGGGTTCTGGACACTCATGCCGGAAAGGATAACTTGTGGAAGCGATATACAAACAACCAATAACAAAACTATGTAAGCTATCTATTGAAGATGATTCACTGAGACAATACATATGGAACCAGTCTCATTGACGCAGGACGTAGCAACCAATGATGCCAGTACAAATACTACTGAGAATAAGGAACCATAGCCTAGACAACAAAACTATAGGAACTATAAACCTTTCAACCGCAGTCTACAGGCATTTACTTCGAGAAGATAGGTAAGTTAGAAATTTTCGCTATGGAATGGACTCTGGCGATTCAATACAACATGACCAGCTATTGGGAAGAAATCAAACCAAAACTATAATATAAATCGCAGTGAACAACACGCAGTCTGTAAGAAGCTGTCTGGACTAAACTGTAACATTCTAGAGCAGCTGCAACGACAGTTCAGCAAACTGATCACTGATAACAAGTTGCTAACTAAGCAGCAACATTGAAAAACAACGCGTTAAACGGGGTTTTGTAGATTCAACAGATGTCATACTGGGAGACATGTTTGGAATTCTCAGTCAACGATCTCATTATTGATTTGGCATAATGAGTTTAATTTTGGTGGTAATATGCCTGATCGAGGGTTGAACTCATTTTTTCTTAATATTTATTGGGGGGCATGTTTTGATTACTGTGATTTCGACGATGCAGTAAATAGATTTTACAAAAACTTCTATAGCAGAATTGAGAAATTCGTCCCGGATCCATCTTGCACTAAGTATTCTAAAATTCGTTGGTTTGAGAGAGAGAGAGAGAGAGTTGAGTCGTGTCAATAATAAAATGGATCGTCTTTGCAAAAAATCTAAAAACCATTTTATTCCTCCAATTCCTCCAATGCAACTGTATCTTCTGAAAAGCCTGTTGTTAGTTATCATCAAATCAGGAATTTGAGTTCAATTTTGAGGCAGAAAAAACGTTTAATTACATTTCTAGATTAAAGCCAAACCGCAACCACGTTCCTGAGTTATTTTTTGCAGTTACATTACGTGAAAGCGCAAAATTACTTTCTTTGCTGTTATTTTTATTATTTAACACATCCTAGGAAGTCGGTTTTGTTCCTAATCGCTGGAAATCGTGCCATATAATCCCAATTTACAAAGATGGTAACAGTTCTGCAGTTGCTAGTTACAGACCAATATCAATTTTGTCAGCTACACTGAAAGTGCTCACTGTGTGAACTTCTTCAGCGTGACTTAAATAGTTTTGGAATGGTGCGTAGACATTAGATTGGAGCTAGACGTGTGAAAATGAAGAGCGTTGTGCTTGTATAGAAAGAAAAAGCCCAATACTAATGATTATAAATTCAAAAACGCGACCATTGAGCACGTTCCTGAATTTGATGATATTGACATCGTAATAGATGAAAGGTTAACTATCATTCAGCACATTAACAAGATTATCAGTATAAAGCTTACGCAACACACTAAACGCACACTTTAGTTCGTTCACTGGTCAGTCATAATAACATTTCGCTCTTTTCTGAAATGCCACGAACATACTTCATATAGCAACCGCTGTATTCTGCTTCAGTTGCAACTTGCACCTTTATATGCGATTCATCGTTCCCATGGACTTTAAAATATTTATTTTAGTTCAATACAGCCTTTTACATTATGTTATATAAGGCTTGTTTAGGGCTATCATTTCAAACCATGTCTCGATTTGGTCACCTAAAAATTCCAACAGATTAATTTTTACTTTATTTTGCACTATTTTAAGGTATTGGTTAAAGAGTGATTTCGATCGATTCTAGCTTTCTCAATTCACTATAGTGAGGTCTTTTCATAGGTTTTGTTACGCGCTCTTCTATTAGTGACGAGCTTTCTGGCCACAAATTAATGGGTCACCTTAAACCGTTCAACCTTTACCGCCCAATCTAGTAAGAGATGAAAGGCATATTACATAGGTGTCATAGAGTCAGGTTCGTTCACTAATCTCGGTACCACCACAATCCATTGCATAACATAATAGATCATTTCGACACGACAGACTGCTTAATTTATGTTTAACCGCGAAGGTTATTTTTATTACGCAAAAAATAAGACGGAACACTGGAAGAACTGAATTCCAGTTCAGACAGATATCGGGATTTCCATCGTTCAATCCTCCATCGACGAGATCCTCACTGATGGAGCAAAGCACTAGACTTATATATCCTATCGGTGCTCCCTCGGTACCTCTAGATTCATTTAGAATAGGCTGTGAAGTGGAGGCATTCATTGAATGAACAATACATGTCACGGCGAGCTATTGGCGTTGGGAGCGATTCAAGCTGGCGTCCTTATCAAACCTTCGTAATAAGTGGGTATCGTGGCAGGCCAACTACCAATTGTCACAAAAAACACCAAGTTATGAACCTCACACAAAGGTCTCGGATTAGTTTTCAGATTCACACTGGCAACGCTATTAAACATGGAATGGGAACATGGAATGTGTCAAGCCTTTAAAACCTGGACATCTTCAAAATTTTTCGAATCAGATGGAAATTTCCACATTAGACATACTTCAGTACAAGAACATGGGAGTGGGATCCAAAATACCATGAATGGTTACACTGTTCATTACAGCGGCCATCAGAACGGAGGAGAATTTGGAGCCGAATCATTTACATCCGATCAACATCGTGAGAATTTTATATCAAAATTAAACTGGGCGACTTCAGTGAATCCTTTCAGAATTATTACAATTCTTAATAATTCTTGCAATCAAATTTATCATTTTTCCAGAGTCGACATCATTGCGTTAAATTCAGCTTTCGTTGATATTATCAATGACTTTACCACCGGTTTATGCCATGCTTAGCCCAACTGTCATCGCCTATTCACCGACATTTCATCATTTTATTTAAAAAAGGCAAAAGCAGAAGAAACTTCTCAAGGTCAAAAGATTGTTGCTACCACTCTTTCGCTACATCCGTTGAACAATACTCAGTATAAGCACACAACGAAACCGTTAGAACTGTTAGAACATTACAACAAAAGATGTTGTGATCTTTCAAATAAGCTCTTTCGGTAAAAATTAAATATTTTACATTCGATAGAGAACATTTTCCTTTTAGGAATTTCTTTAAAAGTTATTTCGCTAACCTCTGAACGTATACATTTAACTGAAGGTAAATGCAATAAGAGAGTGCTTTACTCGTTCTGTTGAAGTACTTCTTACAGAATTGAACGGTTCAACAACGTGACGACTAATTGCAAAGTTTGATTTAACACGCGCCTCGAAGTCAACCGAAAATATTCTACGGATCGACTTACTAAAGGCAAATAGCAAATTAAGCGTGAGGCTTCCACTGATAAAAATCGACAATTCCTCGAGCTAACCAGATCATGGTAAATTTGTACCACCTAGTGGCGGATTTGTGGACATATTTACCTAGTTGATACACTGCCCTATTCGGATGGCTAACCGACCGCTAGAAGCCAATTCAACTCCAAACATGCGTACATGATATTGGAGTTTAAAACTTCCATCCTCCAGCAGAGCCCGTTTATGGTAAATACAACAGGGTTCAAGATGAATTCGTGAAATTCTTCATAAACGAGCAAAAACGAGCGAAAGAGGGACCCGAAACAATTTCGTTGTTGCGGATTTTAATGAAAAACCGAAAGAATTCCGATCCAGGAGTTATTGATAAATAATGAAAAAATCAGAAGGAAACTAATTTTTGCAGTCAGTTGGGTAAGTCTCATACAATAGTCTGACTCACAAAGGCAATAATCCTATTCATGTATTGGATCTTAACGTTGCAGTTTCACCAGGTTTGTCCACACTTGTCATGTTAACGGTTTTGGTATCCACAATCCTCGTAGTTGATAGTTATGCGTGAAGTGTGAACTCCTCCTGCTGGTATATTTGAAGTTTGAATTGTAAAGTGTTTACGTAACAGGCGAATAACTTTATATGAACCATTCATATGGGGGTTGTATTCCAGTGTGAACCTTATCCACTTGTACAAAGACAAAAGCGGAATTATCGAGCGATTTTGGTGCGCAATTGGTCGATAACTCCAATTAAACGATTGGAATTTCGAGCTTCAATTTATTGTATCGTCTGGAGTTCTGAATCATGTGATTCGCTTGTGGATGCTAAGATGTATTGCGTATCCGATGTGAATCAAGCGCCTTCGTTAATTCGGTGACAAGTTTTGATTCAAATTGCGTTCATTGATCTGTTGTAATATTGTATGGAACGTCGAATCGTGAAATAGAATTGTTGACGAATGTTGTGGCAATGATTGGTTTGCGCTGACATATCGGGAATGCATTATGCTTCGGGCCATCGAGTGATTCCGTCGGCCTACAATATACAGACTGATATGTTTGAATCGACCAGGTAACATTTCATATCGTTTATTCTGCGCCCTGTGTATGCCGTTGGACTTTCAATCGTTGGCAGAATAACAATATTGGCCAGCAATTAATTTACGAGTTGCACGGATTCCAGGATGTAAAATGTTGTGGTTCAGCTATGTATGGGCGGTTTGTACCCGTTGGTGTTGCGCAATACTCGTACTCAGCTAGATTGTTCCTGATTTTCTTCATGGAAATCTTTCCGAAGGCGTATTAATGAATAAGTTCCTAAAGGTATTAACATTCCTGATGGTAATGTGACCGTTTTCATTCATTCATCACTTAACTGAACTTGTAAACACGAAATGAAAAGCAGATCGCTTATAATTAGACAAATCTGTTCGATGAATTCGACATGAAGAATCTAGGTATTGTTAACCAGTTCACGTGACTGATTCAATATTCAGTTGATGTGGATGATAATATTTAAATTGATCAATCACTCTACATTAATGACATATTTGAATTTTTTGTAATGACTGATTGTCATTCATCGCCTCCACAAATGATCAAAAACTCGAAACTCATCAAGGACACTGACCAACAATTAACCAATCTGGCGTCTTCTGTACATATTGTTGGGAAGTACACCCGATATTGGTCCTGCACTTAGCTACCTAAGTCGTTTCCTATAGATTGTGCAACCGATTAACATTACAAACACTTGAAAAGGCTGATTCGATATCAAAAAGGCACCTCTGATTTTAAGTTGAAGTTCAAGAAATGATGAAGTTGTTCTGATTGGGTATGCCGAAGCTGACTGTAGTCGAGGCAATGAAGCACTAAAAAGGCTAAAAGTTCGGAATTTTTGCCATAAAGACAGATCAGAATGCGGTTTTTGGCATTCGCTTCCAAAAATTATTTGTAAAAAATGTACCTACTTTGTACCTCTGACAAATCGGAAATTGCATTGCTGCAGCCAAAAATGCATTCAAAAACTGCATCTTTTGAGACGCCTTTTGGAAAATGTAAAAACTTTGTAAATAAGAGTCAGAACTGGCTCAAATCGGGTACTCGGGGGTTTTCGAACCCCCGAACACCTGGAACTCAGGAACGCCGATGAACCTCATCTCCGTGGGACTCTCCAGAAAATCACGCGGTGAACGAGAAAAACTTGGCGCCCGGGGGTTTTTCGGGTCGTTGAATTCAAATATGGCATCGGCGAACACCCCCCGGACATCTGGTGCAGCCGAACCTGGACGTGGACATCATCCCCGAGAATTTTCTTGACAATATCGAAAAACACAACTCGAAAATTATTCGAGGCGCGTTTTTTGGGGCGCTGAATCAGAATTGAACGTCGAAAACGACCCTCCCACTACCTGGTGCACCGGAACCTACGCCTGAATGTCGTCTCCGAGGGTTTTCCAAACACACAACACACTAACACTCTTTCAGCAGTAAGATCCATTCCCTGAATTCATATCATGTCTCATAAATATAGCTAATGGGATGAGTGGAAGCCCAGAAAGCACTTGCCACAATGCTTTTGAAGAAGGTGTCAAAGTTATGCAAAATATTGCGGGATCAAATTTCAAGGATCTAAAATTGTCGCGAACAAGAATCGTTAAAACTATCGCCTCTTGCAACTCTAAAATACAATTCAACGATAAAAAGATAGAAATTGACCCCGACGTTCTGTTTCATAGAATATGGGCATTGAAAAAAGTTGGGGAAGAAATAACAGACTACCTAAAATGGGAGTTGTCTCCATTCGATCAGAGATACTTCAATAGTTTTGGAATGCTGAAGAGTACAAAGTCCGATTTGTATTCATTGTTCGTGAAACCGCCCATGAATATTTACGATCCTGAGAGAACATTTTATGTTCTGGAGGGAGGATTACTGATTCACAAAGTCAAGTGGACTATCGGACAAAAATTCTCGGCGATCATGGACAATTACAAAAATTATCTTTTGAAACATTTCGGCAAACGCGTGACAGTTATTTTTGATGGTTACCAAACCGTCAGTGCTAAAGGATGTAGAAGTAAGAAAGAAACCGTCGCGCTAATCGGGGAAGTTCAGCAGACGTCCGTTTTAACGAGAATATGGCGTAGGATAAATTCTTACAAAATAAAAACAATACAACTAAGATTATTGAACTGCTCCGTGCCAAACTGACGACAGTCGGGATAGTTTCAGACCAATCTGCAGCGGATACTTATAGTACGATTCTTACGACAGCTCTAAAAGAATCAGAGGACCTGACCAAAAAGGTAGTCTTAGTCGCCGAAGAAACAAAGGAGGGTCGTTTTCGACGATCAATTCTGATTCAGCGCCCCAAAAAACGCCCCTCGAATAATTTTCGGGTTGTATTTCTCGATATTGTCAGGAAAATTCTCGGGGATGACGCCCACGTCTAGGTTCGGGCGCACCAGCTGCCCGGAGGGTCTTCGACGATGCCATATTTGAATTTTGGGAGAGCCCCACGGAGAAGGCGTTCTGGGCCAGGGTACGGCGCACCAGGTTATCGGGGGGGTCGTTTCCCACGCAAAATTCGGATTAAGCGGCCCAAAAAACCCCTTATACCGATTTTCTTCTCGCCTTTTTCGATTATGTTTCGAAAACCCTCGGAGACGACGTTCAGGAGCAGGTTCCGGTGCACCAGGTGGTGGGAAGGTCGTTTTCGACTTGAAATTCTGATTTAGCGCCTCAAAAAACACGACTCCAATAATTTTCGGGTTGTTTTTGTCGAAATTGTAAAGAAAGTTCTAGGGGATGACGTCCAGGTCCAGGTTCAGGTTCGGGTTCCCCACTAGAATTTTGGGAGAGCCCCCGGAGAAGGCGTTCGGGACAAGGGTATGGCGCACCAAGTGTTCGGGGGGTCCTTTCCCACGCAAAAATCGGATTAAGCGGCCCAAAAAACCCCTTATAACGATTTTCGGTTCGCCTTTTTCGATTGCGTTTCGAAAATCCTCGGAGACGACTTTCAGGCGTAGGTTCCGGTGCACCAGGTGGTGGGAGGTTCGTTTTCGACGTGAAATTCTGATTTAGCGCCTCAAAAAACACGCCTCCAATAATTTTCGGGTTGTTTTTGTCGATATTGTCAAGAAAATTCTCGGGGATGACGTCCACGTCCAGGTTCTGGTACACCAGGTGTCCGGGGGGTGTTCGCCGATGCCATATTTGAATTCAGCGACCTGAAAACCCCTCGGGCGCCGAATTGTTCTCGTTTCCCGCGTGATTTTCTGGACAGTCCCACGGAGATGAGGTTCATCGGCGTTGAATACATGATGCGAGATTCTAGTATAGTAGTTTTAAGTAGTGGAGAGGATTTTTGATCGGTAGTTTTTGATTGGATTTTGAATTTCTATTATTATTGAAATAATTTCAATGCTACATATATTTTAACGCAAATGTCATTTGTCGTGATTAAAAAAAATTTTGTATCCATTTCCAATTCGAAAAACGGCGGTCTCTTGTAATTGGTTGTAAATCAAAAAGATCGATCGGATTTAAATTCAATTGGCGCATCCATTCTCGTTGACTTTAAAATAATTTAAGTAAACCACTTAACTTATTTTAAACTGAATTGTATCGACATAACCTGAAACTTGAGAGCTCGTACCACAGAAAGTATATGGTGGTATTTAAATATGAAACCGGAATTTACCAATAAATTGCGACACCTGGTGCCATCTTTCGACAACCACGTCATCGGCGCCATGCTTTCTTTTGACATCTGTCCACAACATCCAATTCATAACCATACAAGTTTCATACAATAACGCATTTTTTACGTGAGAAAAATGTCGAGTTTTATGCCGACATATCACGATTTGCGGACATCATTGATTTTTGTTATCATTTGAAGAAAACTGTTGCAGAAGCACATTGAATGCTTCCCGAAGTTTACGGTGAGCATGGTCTTGACAAATCACAATGCCATGAGTGGTTTAATAAATTCAAAATGGTGATTTTGACGTGAGAAACGAGGAACGTGAAAGATCACCAAAACAGTTCGAAGACAATGAATTGCATTGTTGGATGAGGATGCTCAAACGCAAAAATAACTCGCGGATCAATTGAATGTATCACGAGAAGCCGTCTTACGTTTAAATATGTTTAAAAGCCATGGAAAAGATCCAAAATGGGTTCCGCAATAACTGAATGAAAGGAACAGAAAAATCAAAAAACCACTCGCGAAATGTTGCTCACAAGATTACAAAAGAAAATCATTTCTGCATCGAATTATGACATCCAGGACAACCATCAACATCGGCTTGAGTGAGATTTATTTTGAGCAACTAAAACCTAGTGAAATCGTAAATACTGAGTGCTACCAACAACAAATAATCAGAATATGATAAAAGGCAACATAAAATGATTTTGGTTCATGATAATGCACCCGGTCATGGAATCGTTTAAAGCACTTAATTGGGAAATACTTTCACATGCAGCTTCACTTTCTACGAAAATGTACGGAAATGGCGCGATAACTAGTTTGCCTCAAAAGAAGAACAGTTTTTCTGGCGTGGCGTCCACGAATTGCCAGAAAGATGGGAAAAATGAAAATTAATAATAGGCAATACTTTGCATAAAATTCTCTTAATCATTATCATACGATGATCGTGTAGTTTTTTACTAAACAATTCCGGTTTCATTTTTACACGTGGACTGGATTTACATCAGCAATTTTTTGCTGATCTGTCCGGTCGGACAGTTTCTTATTGGAAAATTAAAAATAAAAATTCAAACATTTTGCCTCTCTAAACTAACGAATGGGGCGGCAATGCGCCAGAAAAGTTATCAATAAAAGGATTAAAAAATATTGTTGCGTTATATCGTTTAATTACCACATAAATTGTACTTTCCATTTACTTTATGGTTGGCGTGTATACACGCAAATTTAGCAATACGATGCAGAATCGTGTTTCATATCTTATACAATAACGACTGCTAATATTTTGTGTGTGTGTATGTCTGATGTTAGTGCTTTTAGAGGGTTACACAAGTGCTAATTATAAATACAAAACAAAACAAAAATGAAGCGATAAATGCTTCCCTAAACAGAACAGTGCTGCTATACACAAATAATTACAGAACCATTATATAGGTCCCACGCGACTAAACAACCGTCCCTCCTGTCCTTTCCTCACTCTTGTTAAATAATAAACTTATATAATTAAATATAATTACATTTTTATGTAATAAAAACCACTTAAAATCAACAAACATAGAGGATATGCTCGCACATATATCGCTGTACACACCACAGTCTCCCATAGTAATGCATGCACAAACATACATCAGATGATACTGAGACGCCTATAACGAAATTAGCTAAGCACTTAACATTTGTTTTCCGTTTAAACAGGATTTACAAATAATTAACGTGAAGTGCGAACCATTTCGGAAATTAGATTACACGTTTTTCCATTTCGTTCGCGCCCCTCGCGCATATAAACGAGGATATATAAACCATTTAAATTAGAACTAAATACTGTACACAGGCGAGGATAAAATATGAATATGGGTGGGTGGTGGTATGGTATGGTATGTTGGTGAAATACAGAAGAAATGTTTCAGAAAAAAATAAAATAAAATTAAATTGGATTAAACTTATTACAGAGGTCATCATTTTTATGATGGTGATCCTCTCTACTCTGTATACCGTGTATATCAAATGGAAATTACACAGAAATGGAATCGTCCTTAAATTCGTTTTATGGAGAAAAAATATATTTGGGGATGCAGAAAATGCTTTAAGTACTAGTGTTACGCCTTTTCCACGGTTTTCTGGTTTTATGTATAAAATATAATATTATATGAATGTTGCTGATGGTTGATTTTAGTCCGTCGTTGCTATTTTATTTCAGTGTTTCTTAATCTGTCGCAAATCAAGGCCAGCCAATTGGACTGAGGTAATTGTAGCACTTTGAAATTGTTTGGTATACAAATATTTTTTCTAATAATCGATGAAGTGCTCGCAAACACTTTTTTTCGCATTCGAAACATTCACTGTGCGTTTATACTTGCGGAAATAAAAATTTACGCACTCACTTCCGCACTCTAAACCAATCAAATTTCATGAAATGCTTTATGCCCCGCCTAGTTCCACACTCTAGTTGAAATATTTTTAACTTTGTGGTTGTTTTAATACATTAAGTAGGATTGTGCAGAATTTTTTGCGCAAAAAGCTTTGAGGGCACTGTTGGGCGTGGAAATTACATGATGTAATTTACACGGTTGTTTACAAATAAATTACATTAATTTACATATTAGGCCCTCCTTGACCTTCGTATAGTTTCGCGATTACAATATCTTTTAGATCCTTTATGTGTTTATCTTCATCGACAGTTTTATCAGCATCATGGATGTTCCGTTCGATATAAATGGGAACAAAATGATTTTGGTCGTTAGTAATGACAATTGTTACTCGGTTTCCAGTTTTCTTATCTTCGGCGGATACATATTGTATAAAATAGCGTTGGAATCGATTTAAAAGTTAATATCTTTTGTGCCGACCTACATGCCTATTGAGATAATATGGAAACTCACCCTTCGTACCAATTACTATGAGACTTTGATCAAAGCACTTTAAGAATCGATTGAAATGCCATTGTATACATTCTAAATTTGTTAAGGGGACCGAGTTTCAACTCTAAGCAGTATACACTGGAGGTATATAAACTAACAACATTGACGACACAGGAGAATGACACAAAGGCTGAAGCTGAAGTTGTGAAACAAATCGAGTGTCACTGCTCTCTGCAGTTTTATATCCTTGCCTACCGGCTTTAGATGAAGTATATCAAAAGGCGCAATTTGCTGGTGGTAAATAGTGGAAAATACGTATTTTGTAAAAGAGAGTTTTCCTTCTCATTCGGTGGGCTGTCGACTAACTCGATTTTGTAATCTTCTTCAGAAGACATACCCGGTATTATGAAATGAATTCTCGTATCTTGACATTGGGAGATATTTAGCAGAGACCATACATATTTTACGATGACCAACACAACCAAATTGTGCCTTTTGATATTCTTCATCTAAAGCATGGACACTAAATTTATTTCACAACTTCAGCACCGGCCTTACGGCCTCCTTTTAGCTGATACTCGAACTCGATCCCCTTAACAAATTTAAGTTTATTCAATGGCACTCCAATTGGTTTTAAAATTTAACACAAAGGGTGCGTAGTAAATATTCGTGTAGGTCGGCAAAAAAGATTATAACCTGAAATTTAAAAAAATATACGTCGTCAAAATAGATTTCACATGTACCCATTGTCTGATCTAACCTCACACTCTACTTTGAGAAAATCGACGACTTTATTCATCGGCACAAAGTAAGGTTTGAGTGGTAAACACATGCAACCGTCAAAGACCGAGATATTAGTATATACTGGGGCAATGCCACCTTCCCAATAGTCGCAATTATCCAGTATATACTAATAACTCGTTCTTTGGGGACTGCGTGAAGTTTATCCTCGTTAAGGATTAAGCACTTCCTGCAGATTCCGAGTTATCAACGATTCTTGCTGAGTTTTAAAACTATACGAAGCAGCACAAAAGAAACCCAACAGATTCAACTAGACTAAAAGAAATATTTGTTTCGACGGCCGCGACAACAAGTGGCGAAGGTAGTGTCACAGCTGCTCGTACACAACGAATCAATTACAAAATTGTTAAAGAATGATATTTATGCCTTAATTGATGAACAGAATTCAAATAACGAGGCCGGAATTTGTTTTTAAAAAACCTCGAACATTGCTACTCTGGTTCGTATTTCGGGACAAGTGGTTCGCTCTAATCCTGATGTGTCTTGAATATCAAACAGAAATTAGAGATGTACAGCAACAGTTTATTTTGTGGCTGTCTACCACACCACGTCGGGTAGAAATGATTTTGCGCGCTGAAATTGCCGAAACTGTTCAAGCTGGTGATCGATATAATTTTACCTGAACTTTAATTGTAGTGCCCGAAGTGGCGCGAAGAAATCAGTTCGAAATAAAAGCACTGTGAGTCGGCGGCTACCGAATCTTTTCAATAAGAGGAAAAACAGATGACTGATGCCAAAAGGAATAAAGGGAGAGAAATTAAATAAAAGATTTTTTTAAAATTATTTTGGAGATTTTATTTTGAAAGGGTAGCATAGTTCCTCTTTTGCTGAACCTGATTCTAAATCTTCGTAATTAAGATAAGTAACAATGACTGGTGACGGTCTCTTTATCGTAAACAATTTATCGTGTTTCAATTTATCGTAAACATTTTACCGTATAACAGTTTTTCGTAGACACAATTTACTGTGGATACAATTTATTGTGTGGACAATTTATCGTATGCCAGTTTATCGTAGCTTTGTAAAATTGACTGTATAACAAAATAATTTGTAAATAAAAATTAAAATGTCTTCGGCTTATAAAATTTTATTAAATTCGGCCATTACCAGCTTAATAGATTAATAAAATAAGATGGGATTTTGTAAGTTGAAAATGGGATTTTTAAATGACTTCTGTAAGAAGTTCTGGAATATGGCCATCTGGGACGGAACTCGATAATTTCTTAACCGGTTATGTTGAAATTGGATATGGTAAATATAAATGGGATTCTTTAATGATTTTTGGAAGAAGTTCTGGAATATGGCCATCTAGGACGGAACTCGGTAATTTCTTAACCGGTTATGTTGAAATTGGATATGGTAAATGGAAATGGGATACTTGAATGATTTTTGCAACAAGTTCTGGAATATATAGTGCTCTAATATTAGCCGTGTTTTAATATTGGAGCACTATCCGGCGCCGAAAGGAAGTTTCTACTGAAACTGCTATTCATTCACTGATGTCGCTGTACCATACAAATTAAAAAATAAATTCATCCATAAAATAAACATTTTACGACCTGAAATATACCAATTAACATTTATTTTGGCATGACGTTATAAAAAATAAATTTTTATTGTAAGAATAAGTTTCTAATGGTTTAAGGGTTGTACGAAACAAAGGAAATTTAAAATTTCCCTTTGAAATGGATAGTACTCCCGAAAGCGGCTCCCGATAAAATAGGTAGAGCAAGATATTTTTTTTATAGATTTTTAACTAAAACATTGAATGAACAACTCTAGTTTACAGTTAAATATATCAATTATATGCAAAAATAGCCGCCTAAATATAAGTTTTGACATAGAAAATTACGTGCTCCGGATACAGCTATCGGGCGCTAATAAAAAAACACGGCTATTGTTAGCTGTATTCGTTTGGTAAATTTACAACAACAATTGCATGTATCTAAATTGAGAAAAAATTTAGCTAAATTGAATTTTTTTTAGAAAGCTATTTGATTGGAATCGTCGTTTGAAAAAAAAAATCTTAAAATTATCTCCGATGTGTAAGCTTTAAACTAAAAATTCAATTTAACTTTCGTAAATCTATTCTTTTTTTTCAATTTAGCTACATTTTTTCTCAATTTAGATACAAGCAATTGTTGTTGTAAATCTACCAAACGAATACAGCTATTATAGTAAATTCATTTAAGCTAGTCGTGGCGAGATGAAACATCCATTTAATGTAATAATTAGTTTAAATATTATTTGAGGGATGGCGCTTTGCCAAAATTTTGTATGTTAAAATAATATTTTTTGGGTCTTCTTCTAAAAATCATTAAAGGGTCCCATTTCCATTCACCATATCCAATTTCAACATAGTTGGTTAAGAAATGGCCGAATTCTTCTACGATACATATTGGAACATCCATTTTTGATGTTTTAAGATACATATTTCAAATCCAAGGCATTAATTGTGATATACGATAAACTGTCCTCACGATTAACGGTGTTACGATAATTTGTTCTACGATAAATTTTTCTACGATAAATTGTTCACGATAAATTGTTCACGATAAACTGACAGTAAATCAACATTGCCACCGAAACCCACTTTTTGTGTCACATCGAATCCCTTGCCTGGTTTTATACAATAAAGTATTCTCCCTTATCGTGATATCGCCGGATTCACAGAAAACGAGTTTCAATTTTCCCTTCACATTTGCTGGGCTATTTACTAAGTCGATTTTGAAATTTTTTTCTTTGAAACCAAATTTGCCAAGATAGGTCTGATTTATTATGCATACAACAAATTTCAAAATTCTCTACATACAAATCAGAACAGTAGAGCCAACTTTATCACAGAACTACGAACCTCTACAAAATAAAAATTACTTTATCGTTGGATTTAACACGTCTTATCCATCTAGATCGCTATTTATTGTTTGATTGTAAAAAATATCCTTATTCATCAGAAATTCCTAACCAAATCGGTAGCAGTCAATTATTTATGTACGACAATGACGTTAACCTGTTCGTTAATTATTGGTGTAATCCTAAGTTAAAACTGACTATTTACCATCGACACGTACGATGTTTCAGTAAACAACACAATAATTCGAAATGTAGCACCAGAATCGAAACTATACCAGGGCTGTTTACATCTGGTACAAAAATATCAATTTTTGACCAACGCCCTCGGTGATGAGCTAGCACCATTATTACGCCATTTGAACATAACGGTAGCAAGCTATATTCTGGTATTTAATAAATTGAAGGATAGATTGGATCGCAAAAGGCACATAGCACATAACTTATTGATTATCATCTCAATCGAGATGTACGGCATGTCGATTGAGATGATACATGCTTTAGCAACGCTTGTAACGAAGCAAATGGTCGCAAATGGAGGTTAGAGTCGTCCCTAAAATTCATCACAAATAGATCGGATGTTCTCGAATACCAAGGGAAAGAACTGAGAGGTTCGAGCATACCTATTAACTCGAGGTCACAAGTGAAAGCATTTACTACTGTAATTTATAGCTGTCCGTTATGTAAAACAAGTGACCGTCCAGAGGAATTACGCAGTTCAAACTAAAACCGCATTTGTTGTCAGATTTTGAAATTTTAATGAAAGCTTACGTGATGCT
>OY829914.1:31106989-31145711 GCA_963691935.1 Nephrotoma guestfalica | reverse complement strand
CATATTGGATGGAAATGGGTTATTTCCCTCTGCTATCTGTTCTGGGGCCAAGGCTCTCCCAACTCTTTCGCGGTTTGCTTATTTACGTCCTTACTTTTTCGCCAGTGTAGGCCAATTCGAGGGACGTACGGTTATAGGTTTGATTTTATCACCAATCTGCACATTGCATAGCTCCATGCCAGCCTATACTGGCATGGAATATGGTAGGTCCATGAGTTTTGAACTCCGACAGGGGGTCATAGATGTGTTACTTTTCTTCACAATTCGTAATTTTTGATGGAAATTTCCTTTGCATTCTGCCCCTATCGGATTCGAACCTGGTACACTCCTGATCCAAGCGCCAAAGCTTTAACCACTATGCCATTTGGTCGGTAAATGTGGTTTTAAAATGATTTTTGGAAGAAATTCTGGAATATAGCCACCTGGGACGAAACTTGCTATTTTTTAATCGATAAGATGGGATTGGGCATGTTGGATGAAAATGTGTCTATAAAATGAGTTTTTGAAGAAATTCTTGGAAAAGAAGAAATTGATATGGCTACATTGGACGGAACTCAGCCATTTCTTAACACGATTATGATGGAATATAGTATGTTGGATGAAAATTTTATAATCTCATTTTCATCCAACAAACCCAATATCATAATAATCGGTTAAGAAATGGCGGAGTTTCCATCCGGAACGGCGTTTAATCCGGCGGATAATGAAATACGGGATTAAACACGGGATTTTGAAATAAGGGATTTTGAAATACGGGATTTCAAGCCCAGTTCGACTGGACTGATTTGGTAGTAAAAGTAGTATTTAAAGATGATAACATATCTTTAGGAAGTTCGTATGAAGCTACCGAAAAACCGACTTTTCGCGATCGAACGAAGGTTTAAAGGAGTCTTGCGCTCATTTAACCTTTACAAATCAATTCTTAATGAAAATCGCGATTTAAAGCATATGACTTTAATTTCTAATCCACCATAAAACATGATTGTTGTTTTTCTTTCACATCCTGGCATCCTGAGAGAATCGAGTGCCGCCACGAGCTAAAGCATTTGATGCGTCAGCAATAACATCGACCGCTATCGCATTAAATAATCTGTTGGAATTGATGAGCCAATCACGCAATCACGGCGGACACTTGCTACATCCAGAGTATCGTAAATACCAGCGCATACTATGATGGCATGATATAGGCGACACGTGTATTGAAAGAGGTGCCAGTAAAGAATTAAACCAATTATTCGAAGGGTGAGTCGTAAGATCGATTCTATTAGAAACAAAAATGCTGGAATGAACCTCAAAAAGTAGACATCTAATTGAAGCTAACGACCAATCACCATCGTGAACCGATTCATTTACTCACCAAATTCAGTTAGGTGAAAGGCCATCATCAGTTCGATTTTGAAATAATAAATCGCTTATATTGAGATATTAAACGCATTCCTCAGATGCCACTAGTATCACGTCCCGTCATAACTGAATCCAGCTGATTGTGCAACCTGCAGTATGTCTCCCAGGTTAGGACAATTTATTACTTGCAAGGGACCAACGATTTAGGACGAAGTCTGTTAACAAGAGCTACCAATCGAGATGGCAACGTAAATTTTATATACGAGCTACAAGAATGATAGATACTCCATGATATGGCAGCTAAAAAGCATTAAAGTTAATGATAGGCTAAATCGGGAAGAGTTGATGAAAACATCCGACAAGGTGTTTAAAGCAATTCAGACCAAACACTTTAATATCTAAATGTAACTATTAAATTCCGGAGATCGAATACATCAAGATAGCAAATTGCTTGTAAATTGCTTGTTCAGCAAGAGTTTTTCGGAGCTGTGTAAGGTGCATCAAACAAAACCTACAAAGCTATGGAAAGAGTGGAGTTGACAAAACCATTTTTACGCACCGGTGTCGATTTTGCTAGACCAGTTTGGTTTTAATCCATTTTGCTTGCATGTGTGCAGAAGCCACCATGCATTTGCCAACTGAATCATTTTTGGCCACCATTCATCGATTTGCTGCAAGACGTAGACCAAGCATCGATGTGTTTTCGGACAATGGTTCCAATTTTCGAGGAGCTAAGAGACTACTCGACATTATAAATCAAATTGTAATCGAGAAATAAGATGAAATTGTGTCCCAGGTGATGAGGGTCTTTAGGAGCCCGGAGTAAAGTTCATTAAAACACAGTTACAAAAGGTAATTATACCACATAAAAAGTATCAAATATTTTATATCTGACTAAAGAGCCCAGCTCTTCTGAAATGGTGCCATTAACATTAGAAATCGCATAGAATTTTACTGATTGTTAACAGCAAGTTTGTACGTTGGCTACATTGTTTACAATGTCGACGTCATTTTTTAGACAACGCGGCATAACGCTGATCATCGTTCCACGTATAATACCGTTTACGAACCACTGCTTTGCTAGCATACATAATACATTACATGGTTGGTTTGATTCAGCTATTGTTGTGGTTTTTGTAAATTACTTTTCATGCAGACCATGTTACTATATACCATTAACCTTTTTACGTGTGTTGTGGGATGGAGTTACATAGCTGGGAATTGAAATTTACCATATTCACATTATTAAACCCATGTCTGCTAAATTTCCCAACGAAATTAAAACATTAAAGCTTTCAACTTTGTTTTTTTGTTATCATCATTGCCGCAGTCGAAAGCACACACAAAAGAATATTATTACATAAATTCTAAATTGTTTGGAGTCATGGTAAATGACACATTGCACGCCCGCCTATAAAAATCTCTCTATACATATGTATATACATAGATACAAAAAAAAACATACAAACATATCTTTTGAATGCCACTTATATGAAGAAAAAAATCTCTACGTAAACACCTTAAGAACATATATATTCAGCATCGCAAACAAGAAATCTGCGCTTGTATCAAAACGAGAAAAATTTCAACCGAACACTCAAAGTAATTTAAACTTTTCTTTTATATGTCGCTTTTTCATTCTCATTTTGTTTCTTTTATCACGTTGAGTGAAAAACTGACACTATCACCATTCAAAGTTTAAACGAAGGTGAATTTAATGACTTTTTAAACAATATACACAACGGTGGATATATATATATATATATATATATATATATATATATATATATATATATATATATATATATATATATATATATATATATATATATATATATATATATATGAGTGTATGTGTAAATGTGTATACACCAGCAAATTTTAAGAACAACAGAAATTGGATTTTTGCTTTTCAATCTTCTTGGGATTTCTCGTCTTGCTTACGCTTACTCTCTCGTACTCACCACCGTCTTACCTTCTTATATGTATGTGAAGATTATTATTATTATTATTATTCCTCACTTTGTTATTATTATTGTTATTACTAACATTATTATTATTATTATTATAATTTTTGAAAACAAAATTAAAATTTGTTTGCCTTCTTCGTACTCTTGAGATTCTAAATACAGGCTCGATGAGTATATTTGAAAAAAATTCTAATATTGTGGAAAAACTTTAAAAAGTTTAAAGTTCAGCGCTTTTTGTTCGGAATATCATTTTGCCAACAACAACTATAAAGATTTTTATACTTTTGAGATTAGACGATGATGTACACAAAATATATACGTAGAAAGTACGAGCGACACACCAAAATGAAATTTTCGTTTGAGCAAAATGTTATCTCCCGTTCGTTCCGTCGACTTAATATGTTGTGTGTACATCACCCATGTAATGAAATTTTCCTATATTTTTCGTAACGCTTTCTAACCCACTTTAAACAAATTATTTCGTCGAGCGAAAGCATCCAAGACATCAACAACATAATAATGTTTAGCATCTATGTTGTATCACACAGAAAAAAAAAACAAACTTATAATAGAAAAGTTGTACCCCTTTTTCCAGGATCACGTTTGCGTGGAAAATCTTAAAGTGTTTGACTTTATGTTATTTACATTGAACAAATATAAAGTTCAAGCGAGCTTTTTTATGTATATATCGTTTGTCGTACGGTGACGCAAAAAAAATAAATGAAAGGTAAAATGAAAATTAAATCCTTGTTCATCCTAATGATAACATAGAAATGAAATGAATTCATTTAAATTGAATACACAAAAATTGTTGATTTTTATCCGTTATTGCTGTGTGGATTATTCATTGGGAATAGAACAGCCACTCGTATCCCACAATTTTAGAAAAAGCAATTTTGTGTTATTGTTTAAATTTATATTGGTTATCTTTGTAATTTGACATAGGTATATGAAAGATAACCCCGTGTAATTTTGTTATGTACACAATTCCGTAACTTTGCAAACGGTGGTGCACGTCTACGCGCGATTTGGTGTTAGGTTGATTTTTTTGTTCAATATCGCTTTCATTTGTGATATGTCCAACAATTTATAAGGGCGAACGGAAGTTGGTCAGTCGGGGGTGTCTTGTACTCCTAAACTAATTTAAAGTATTAAATGAAATTATTTAAAACAAAACATACTATACGAATCGCATAGAGGTGATCACAGTGGTTCTGAATTAGTACTTAATGTAATAAACCAATCTTAACTAGCAACATGCTTGGAAATTCCTAAAATTTTTGTTATTCGAGAGAGAATATCAATGATTGAAATTAAATTCTAAAACATTTGGAATAATTTAACGTGGCCTCTACGGATCGCAGAGTTGATTGTGGTTTTGTATAGGGTTTTCCAATAAGAGTGATATGATTCGCAATAATTCAATTGTTGCGCTTGCTGTGTGGCACGTAGCCCCGTCTTGTTAGAACCAAATATTGTCAAGATCAATTTCTTCCAATTTCGGCCATAAAAAGTTGGTTATCATCGATCTATACCGACCTCCATTGACAGTAACGGTGTTACCAGCTTCATTTCGAAAAAAATACGGACCGATGATTCCACGAGACCAAAAACCACACCAAACTGCCAATTTAGGTGAATATAATGGTTTTTCATGAATAATTTGTGGATTATCTTCGCACCAGAATCGACAGTTTTGTTTATTTACCGCACCACTCAGATGAAAGTGAGCCTCATCGGAGAAGATGATTTTCTTAAAAAATTCGTTATCGTTTTCAAGTTGTTCCAAGGCAAAACCAGCAAATTCACGATATTTACGGTGGTCCAATGGCTTGAGTTCTTGCGAGAGAACAATTTTATACGGATTCAAACCCAACTCCTTTCTCAAAATCCGCCAGGTTGTGGTTTGAGACACTCCCAATTCTTGAGAACGACTTGGAATCGACAAATTGCGGCCTTCAGCAACACTTGCCTGAACGGCAGCAATATGTGCATTAGTTCGAGCGAATCTTTGTCTTATTGGCACTTCAACATTATGTAAAGAAAATGTACGCTCAAAATTTTCAACAATTCGACGAATAGCGAGCACACATGGACGATTATTTCGACTTTAAAATGGCAAAAGCGCACGAAAAGTTGTAATTGGAGAACGATTATTTTGATAATAAATCTGAATAATTTGAACACGTTGTTCTTGCGTATATCTCACCATGAGAGAATATCACTAATGGAAATAATTTAACTCAGCCCCTATTTATTGCGCATAGAAGATCGAAATGGATCGAAATTACTAAGTAAGGCTTCTGAGAGTCAGTCAAAATGCAATAAAGCTTCGAAACCTAGTCACAAGCAGAAAATTTCCTGCCACTGCTTCAACAAATTATCTTGAGACAATTTGTGTGGAGAAACCAAGCAGAGGGATATTTATCAGTAGAATTCACCCATCAGTCACAGATGAACGATTTAAGAGAGACAAATTTCAAATTGTAAATTTAAACGCGGTTCGGATCACCCCAAAAGTTAGTGGCTACGTTTCATTTCAAATCAGTGTCAATGACTTACAATTTGATTAATAATAATACTAATATTTTATTACAAATGTATAAGCCTCAAGCCCGCCTGTACTATAATTTGTTACACATGTATTACAATTTATTACAACAAATCCCGATTTTATTACAGTTACCGTTTTCGAGGAACGAGTGGTCGGTTTAGCTTGCAATTAAACCTGCACCGCCAAAATTGTAACTTTTGATGTAGCTATTATATCGGGATGATTCTTGAACCAGAATTTGTTACAAATTAATTACATTGAACAAGTTAGTTCAAGACCACCCCTATAACTATCCTAAGGGTAAATTTCACTCCAAAACAATTATATATTTCAAAAACGTCAATTTAACCAAATCTAATAAATTTTTTACACCAGACTGCCACCAGATTTTAGGAAAAATGTTGCAAGAAGTCTTGTCGAGAGTAGCTAAGCCCTATCCAGATGTGTAATAAGTTATTTTTGTGTGACGATACGCAGAATTGGCACCCAACGGTAGACACCTCGAATAGGTAATTTAGGGGTTGATTTTACCATCTTTAATAATTTATTATACCAGACCGCCACCAGATATTGAGTCAAATGTCACTTCCTAAACATTGAGGTGGGTAGGTCAACCTTATCCAGTTGTGTAATAAATAATTTTTGTGTCAGGATACGCGAAATTCGCTCCCAACGGTAGAAGCCTCGAATAGGTAATTTAAAGGTCGATTTTACCACCTTTAATAATTTATTACACCAGACAGCCACCAGATATTGAGTCAAATGTTACTCCTTGGACATTGTGGTTCATATGCCCACCACAAGGCCAATGTGGTATAAAATCGATCTTTAAATTTAAAATTTGAAGCCTTAACAGTTCGGAGCCAATTCCGCGTATCGTCACACAAAAATAATTTATTACACATCTGGATAGGGCTTAATTACTCTCGACAAGACTTCTCGCAACATTTTTCCTAAAATCTGGTGGCAGTCAGGTGTAAAAATGTTAATAAATTTGTTAATAAACATCGTGATTTAATTATTCGATAAATATATAGAGCAGTCCTATAACGATAAAACTCAAACAAGTCACAAGCAAGAATTGAATGTTTCAACTCAGAAACGTGATCAAATTTCTTTAGGTCATGAACATAACGTACACAATTGTTAAAAGTAACCTGAAGCAAACGTTTTGACGAACTGTCACAATTTGAAAATATTGCATCACAATATGAGAAAACTGGTATAACCAAACTTTTGACCAAGTATATCCGTAAGTCAACTGGACACATTTTTTTATTAACCTTAGCGAGTATAAACTATAATTAACTCGCTGACACAACGAACTTACATGATCATTCCAAGTTCACTTTGAATTCATGATTAGACCTAGATTAACGTTTGAAACAAATAAAATAGTATCATTGTTTAAAAAGAGTTCAGGTACAATACTATGGGAGCCATTTTTCGAGAAAAATAATGCTGTACTTTTAGTTGGATTTATGGTAAGTGCATTATTTTTGGACCATAGAGAAACATTGCTAAGATCGTCATTCAGATATCTCACAATTTCATATATATTCGACAAGTCACCGCCAACATATAATTGCAAATCATCAGCATAAAAACGATAATGACAATTTATAATATGCCAGGGTAGATCATTAATATAAATAGAAAAAAGCAAAGGACCTAAAATTGAACCTTGAGGAACACCAACAAAAACATTGCGTAGGTTGGAAATATCATCACCATGTTTTACAAATTGTTTGTGATTATTGAAACATGAATGTAGCAATAAAATAGCAGAATTAGAGAACTTATAATACAACTGACGCTTTTGAAACAATTGTGTATGATTAACACAGTCAAAAGCGTTAGAGAAGTCCAATAGTACTAAAACCGCAAATGAGCTTCGCTTATCCATAGTAGCAAAAATATCATCAACTATATGAATAAGTGCGTTTGTAGCAGATTTGAAACCCGATTGGAATTTACAAAGAAAATTGAAACAATTATGATGCTCAAGCATTTGTATTTGCATAACTTTTTCCAAAACTTTAGAAAGGGCTGGCAAAATACTGATCGGACGAATGTCAGAAACAGTGATGGAAATAACATCCTTCTTAGGAAGAGGAATATTCGAAGCCACTTTCCATTAATTAGGAAATATTGATTTCGTTAAACACTGATTAACAATGAATGTGATATCAGGGAAAAACAAATCAATAAATAATTTTAATATTTTAAAATTTTTTTTTTTTTTTATATTGTGATAGGTATTCTAAAAAAACAATTCAATATTATTAACATCATCGGCACAAGCAGGAGGAGGATTATAAATAATAATTATAAGGATTTTACCAATACGTTCCGTAAGCTCCACTACTAAAATGTCTACTTTACCAAAGGCATCGGAGAATATTTTTTTGATTTTTAATGCAAACCCAGCAGATGATAAACCCAAAGACAAAGACGATTTTCTCAATCTCGTAACTGTGGAAGATGGGTTGGATGCAGCCAATTCAGAAAATGGGTTTTCTAACGAACTCGTATTATAAGATACGGCAACATCAATTAGAGGTAAGCTAACCCCTACAGAATCACGTGATGAGTACAAAGGTATTGACAAGGTATCCAATGGCAAAGCAGCAGGGTTTTCATATAGAGTTAGCTATAGTTGCAGATCAGGTACGTTTTGTTGTAAATGTATATTTGACGAAACAGAAGGTAGACCAATCTGAGAAATACGTTCTAAAATTTTTTCAATTTGTTCTTCGTTTTTAATGACTTCATCCGACAATTTATGAAAAATTGTTAGCTGAGCATTATTAGCCAACATGTAGTGATGCTCAAGCAACCGGAAGGTTTTGTTTTTGATTAGGTCTCTGCATTCATCACAAAATCACATAAAGATTGCACATTTCCTATTTTGATTGCAAGCTGCACGGTCAATAGCCGCACAACCATAATGCAATGAATTGCAACAAAAACCAGAGCAGGCAATTTTCTCATTCTTCTTTATTTCAATAGCACATTTTCCACATTCCATAGGTCTTACACTAACTATTTACAGGCACCAAAATGAACAAAAGTAAAATAATAATCCAACAAAAACGAAGATATGTACACTGTCAGTAACTCCTAAAAATTGGGACCAACGACCAATATTTAATCACTATATATTAAGTTGCTTAGTATTATGCTTATTAAAAATATTTTACAATTATTATAGTTAAACTATTTAATATTTTAAATTACTTCACAATATAAAATAATTTTTGATGCACAAAAAAAACAAACACGGCTAAGCTTCTGAGCTTGCTGAGCTTATACCTGTCGCGAAGCGGGCTGAAAATACATAACTTCTACATTAAATCCATCAATACAATTTCAGCCCCTCAGCCTAGAGTACACCTACTTAACACCAAGGTAGCCGCGTCCTCGTCGCGGGGGCGGGTTTTGCATCGACAGTAACAAAGTCCTACCGGGGACAAAATGCCAGTGGTTTAAATTGGCTAACATATCCAATGACTACAACAAATACGGAATGTAATACCCCAGGTGATACAGCAGCAGATATGCTGCCAAATCCACACTCTTCGGAGGCAGGCCTACTAGATTTTGGGGTGGGCCAATCATTGTTTAACCCCTTTGGACGAAGTTCCAAATTATCAAGATCGCCAAGATCTTCAACTGGAAATATATTTCAGTGCGAAAAGGAAAATTCTGAACAACTAAGAAAAATAAGAGAATTTACAACTAAATTGAAAGAAGAATTTACAATTTTAAAGAAAGAGAATGAAGGACTGAATAAACCTGTTAAAACACGTGCAGAACTTGGGACGACATCTAGCCCTGCAGTCGATGATGACATTAATCCATTCCATACGGATGAAAAAGAATTAGAAAGAGAAACAAATTGGATGTTGAACCGGAATAAAGGTCCAAGTAATAAAAGGAAAGCGCAACACTCCCCAAAAATGGCAGTAACTTTACCATCAACTTCAAAAGAGGTTTCCAGAATTCAGTTAATCATCAAGAAACAACTAGCTCTAGAACAACAACCAGCTAAAGCAAAAGAAAAATCACCTCCACCAATAAATGTCGTCGGGATATCAAATTTCTCCACTACACAAACGATTATGAAATCGATTACGGTAGCCGAGTATAAACTCGTGTCTCTAAACAATGGCGTCTGGAAAATTAATGTTGTAGACTCTGAAACCTATAGAGGTTTGGCTAGAAAGCTTAATTCCGAGGGGCATCAGTGGTTTACCTATGTGGATAAGAATGATCGCCCAATCAAAGTTATGGCTAGAGGTCTTCACCCAAGCTGCACAAAAAAGGAAATTATTGAGGATAACAAGCAAAAGGGTTATCAAATAGAAAATGCCGTAAAAATCATTAAGAACAAGGAGTTAAAATTAACAAACAAGGGCTTTCACTATTTATGCTCACACAAAAAGTGGACGAAAAATGTCAAGGTTTTAATCATACGCAGAAATATTGCCACAGAGAGGCTAGATGCGTGAAATGTGCTTGAAAGCATCATGCCTATGTATACCCGGTTAGTAAAAATATTGCTGCAAAATGTGTCAAATGCAATAAGCCACATCCCGCAAACTACCGGAGATGTGTAGTAGCTAAGGAGCTACAAAGAATAAGAAATAAAACGCGAAAATAAAGTCCAGGAATATCGGTAAAAAATTATCAAACTTCCACCAAAGAGGAACCTAAACCTCATGCTAGTAAAACAGAAGAACCAAAACTATAGTCGCAAGTAGTCATGACAAAACCAGATATTTCGGAGGGCACTACCGAAGATACAGCAGTGATCCAAAAGATACTAAGAAGCATGAAAGCTCTTAACATTCGTCTAGCTAAACAAGAGAAACGCCTTCAAGCTCTAAGCAACAGGTTAGATAAGCAAAACTCTCTAAATGAAATGAAATCCATGCTCTGTTAAAATGATGCAAAAAACAACAAATAAAACATTAAGAATAGTAACCTGGAATGCAAATGGTCTAATGCAACATATTCCATAATTAGAAATTTTCCTACATACTGAAATACTAGATTCGAGTATATGCCTAGTATCGGAAACCTATTTTACTTCCAGTAGGGGAGGGCAAGGGGAGGATCGTCCGTGGTTATAAAAGAAAACATCAAACACTTTATAGATCTTAAAATTGAAGAGGAATTTATGCAAGTAGTCACCTTGAAAGTATTTGAGAAAGAAGACTATTTTACATTATTTAAATCACTTGGATCAACTTTCATAATCGGAGGTGATTTTTATGCAAAAAATACCTACTCGAAATCAAGAGTAACCTCTAAAAAAGGAAGGAGCTGTTTGCAGCAGGAATACTGTGCAATTGCGATTTTCATTCTGGAGATTAATCAACTTATTGGCCTACGGATAGAAACAAAATACCCGATATCATTGACTTCTTTATCACGAAAGGTATAGACGAAAACTGCATATACCTAGAAAGCAGCGAGGGGATTATGTCGGATCACACACCTGTTATTATGACAATCACTGGTGCGATTGTTAAAAAAAACTAGTCCACCTTCGCTAACTAACAAAAAAACCTGTAGGGAAAAATTCCAGAAACTTGTTGAGGATAATATTGATCTTCAGGTGCCAATTAAAACCCCGATAGAGCTAGAAGAAGCACTAGAAAAACTCAACAACAGTATACAAGAAGCGGCGCGGTGTAGTATCTCCTCAAGTTAAAAAAAATGCGCCGAAATGCTATTTATCCTCTGGAAGTTAGGGAACTGGTTACATCAAAACGAACAGCAAGAAAGGCCTGGCAAAAAAGTCGAGCACCAGAATATAAAACAACTCTAAATTTTTTATCCAATGAACCAAAGTTGCTAATTAAAGAAATCAAAAACGAATCCACTAATAAATACTTGAGTGGCCCTACTGGGGAAAAAGATACCGAAAACTTCCTTTGGAAAGCGCCAAATCCGGGAAAGAATCCAGGAAGCGGTTAACGGCGAAACAATAAACATCAACTTGTGCTACCTGTTAATCGGATACGAGAAGTGCTACAAGAAACACACGGCGGAAGATCTGGAGCACATTTAGGAATCAATAAAACCTTGGATAAAATAAGTCGTTGGTTTTATTGGGTCAATTGCCGCAAGGACGTCGAAGACTGGTGCAAAAAATATGAAATGTGTAAGCCAGGAATTCCGGTCAGTAGCCGACACATGAACAATTGGATTTGCAGATTCGGAGTACCGCAAGAATTACACTCGCGATCAAGGTAGAAATTAACATAAAGAAAACTCGTACCACACCATAACATCCACAATCAGACGGAATGGTAGAGAGGATTAGCCGGACACTGGAAGAGTATCTGCGGAAAGAAGTCAATCCCAATCAGGATAACTGGGCATGTATATCCCTATTCATGTTGGCGCATCACAGCGCAGTACATGATACAACAAAAAATTCACCTGCAATGGTGTAGTTTGACGGAGAGCAACACCTGCAATGTGATATTAAGTTTAAGTTACCAGAAACCGAACCAGTTGCGCAGCATGAGTATGTACATTCATAATGAAGTAAGAAGAAAAACCGCAAAGGCGATAAAGTAGAAACGAGATATGATCTAAGAGCAGGTAGCAAAGGATTAAGAAGAACCATATAAAGTCATTAACGATGGATTAACGATGTTGTATACCGGATTCAACTAGGTTCCAGAACTAAGATGAAAAATGGTCCACATTGATAGATTATGACGATACCACATGAGGAAAATGGAAGAGTCTGTTCGGGACGAAAAGGTTTAAGGTGGGGATAGTGTAACGAATTCTGTTCTAAACTATAGCATACATAGGCTGCCGTAAAAGTTTTTAGATAGTGGTAATACTAGTGTAACATTTTTGGAGGTTATGTTTCTTAGAAGTTATCTGTCAGTTCGCATCGCAACATTGTTTTTATTTACTTGAAAAATTGAATTCAGTGAAAAACTGAAATTATCGCGTGAAAATTTTCATGTGATGATTTGATTTTTTACGATTTTCGAAAGAGGCTAACTCAACAACAGTGCTTCGGATCACTTCATTCTAGTGTTTATAATTGGTACAATGAATTTAAACTCGAACGACATTCACTCAAAGACGAGTCTCGTGAAGGTCGTCCAAAATCAGCTGTTCTGCCAGAAAACATCGATGCTGTTAGAAAACTATGATTGAAGAGGACCGTCATGTGACTTATCGTGAAATCGAGGCACGCCTAGACATTAGTAACATCAGCGTACATACGATCTTACATGAACATTTAAAGGTGCGGACAGACGCACAAAAAAATGTTTTTGTCGATTGGTTGCCGCCAAATGACAATCGTCTGTTTGGGTCTTCCAATTCGAAGAAAAACCAACAAAAGTTGTGCTAGCTCGGAGCGTTGCTGTGGCTACTATGGCTCTTGAAAATCAAAAGACAATTAATTCAGCTTGGTATATGGCCATTTGTTTGCCCGAGATTCTCAACAAATTGAGAGAAAATAACCCAAAACGGTAAATCATTTTGCATCACGATAAAGCTCGCATTACATCACACATACATCACATCAAACAATTGATAGGTCATCGCCTTACAGCCCCGACTTGGTATCCAATGACTTCCTCCTGTTCCCAACAATCAAAGATAAAATGCGTAGACAACGCGATCTTAGGCGATCTTAATGCTCATATAGGATTGGATCAATTGAATTTATCACATAAAAAATTGTTAGGGCAAAATTTATATCATCAAGAAACTGATGAACGTGGCGATATACTAATTGAATTTGCACTGCAGAATAGTTTATCAATTTGTACCACTTTTGGTCGTAGATCCTGCCTTACTACTTGGAAAGGTCCTAAATCATCATCCCAATTAGATCATATAGTGTTCAACCCCGGAAAATCATTATTAGAGATAAAGCTAAATGCAGTGGTAAAGGCACATTTTCGGAAAAAATTTGAAACGAAGATGAAAGGTAAACTAGTAAAGAAATTTATTTCGGATCATAAATTAGTATTTGGACGTGTAATCAAAGTACAGTCTGACTCACGGAAGCTAATTAGGATTGCATTGCATTCACATGAAGACTACGAAAGTCAGAATTTTAGAAGATGGAGAGTTGAGTTATTAACTGATTTATTTATCCCAGATCCTAAAATAGTATCATTCCAACGTAATAAAATTCGAGGGCTTTAGTACATTCATATAGGTTTCATCAGACCTAATTTTAACCAGCCAGGTCACTATGACTAAGGGACAAAAAACAGCAATAACTTCTTTAAAAACTGCTTTGAGAAGGACACCCTTAATCCTTATCTGATCAGAAATTGTCGATATTATGTTCGTCAAGAATTTAAAAAATCCAAAGCAGAAAAATGTAGAGAATTTTTCCGAAATTTAAACGATGTAAATCCTTTTAGTCGACTCCGCCAAGCCTACCAATTTATTCGTTCATATAGACAAAATTCTAATAAGGCAAGCACATATATTCCTTTGTCAGGATGGGAACAATTATTATCAACTACCTTAGGTTCCGCCATTCCTCTAATAACTGAAAAATACCATTGGACATGAGGATTGCCTCAAACCCTGGAAGAAATAGAAACCATCCTATTTTCAGTTAGAAGAGGAACTGCTCCTGGTTTAGGTCAAATTTCAATTGAGCTATTACAAGCTTCACCTCAAGAGGGAATGAAGGTCTTTCTGTATGTTTTACAACAGGTTTGGCTATTAAACACCCCACCAAGTGCGTGGTTAGAAGCGGTCCAATTTCCTTTACCAAAAAAACAACGACTCAATGCCATCACAGGTTATAGACGAATAACTCCCTCAGACACTGGGTTTCGAGTATATGCAAAATTCCTACTATCTAGGTTCGAAGAAATCAGATAGGATCATATCAGGCTGTATTTATCCGCAATCGGTCAACAGATGACAGGAAAAACAATTTATATTCTATCACTTGATCTAAAGCAGGCCTTCGATAAGGTTGATCTTAACCAAGCAACCATTATTCTCTACCGGAATGAAATAATTCCTAAATAAATCCTAAGTAAAAAAATCTGTATATGTATTAGTAAATATACACCAAAAATCAACCTTTAGGCGCAACTATATTTTACATAAGGATTTTCTTTAGCAACAAAAAATATAAATATTTGTAAAGTTAAATATGCTTTTGTGAATAATTGGTCTTATCGATAGGTTTAAAATATCAAAAATTAAAACAATTGCATTTGAAAACTAAAAAAATATGATTATATTGGTATAAAATTAGAATAAGCTTAAAACATAAATATTTTAAAACTTGCTTGGAATTCAAAAGAATACAAGTCATGATTTTGGGAGGCGGTCATCGATTTCATTAAAAAACTTTCTAAAATGTAAGAACTCTCTGTCCTAAGATACTCCTGAAAGATGACAACTATTGAGATGGGTGTTTTCGCTTTGTACTAGATCCAATCCAACTAGAAAACATGAGTATTCCGGAAAAATTAGGGGAACACTGGGTTTAATATTCAAAAGTTGTAACTGTAGAAACCCTCTCATCCGAAGATACTTTTAAGAGGTTACAACTCTTGGGATAGGTGTTTTCACTTTGTACTAGACCCAATCCAACTAGAAAACATGAGTTTTCGGAAAAATTAGGGGAACACTGGGTTTAATATTCAAAAGCTGTAGTTGTAAAAAGCCTCTATCCTAAGATACTTCTAAGAGGTTAAAACTCTTGGGATTGGTGTTTTCACTTTGTACTAGACCCAATCCAACTAGAAAACATGAGCTATTCGGAAAAATTAGGGGAACACTGAGTTTTATATTCAAAAGTTGTAATTGTTAAAACCCTCTATCCTAAGATTTTTTTAAGAGGTTACAACTCTTGGGATGGGTGTTTTCACTTTGTACTAGAATCAATCCAACTACGAAACATGAGTTTTCCGGAAAAATTAGGGAAACACTGGGTTTAATATTCAAAAGTTGTAGAAGTATCTTAGGATAGAGGGTCTTTACAACTACAACTTTTGAATATTAAACTCAGTGTTCCCCTAACTTTTACGGAAAATTCATGTTTTCTAGTTGGATTGGGTCTAGTACCGTGCGTTGTAATTGAAAACACCTAGTTCTTGAAATTTATCGGTAAAACCAATTATTCAAAATTGCATATTTAACTAGCTTCGCCTAAATGTTTGTTTTTTGGTGTATATTTACTACTACACAAACACGATTTTTACTTAGGATTTATTTAGGAATTATTTCATTCCGGTATACAGGGGTGTGAAATATTTCCTAAACCTTTCCTATTTTTTTTTTTACTTAGGATAAAGTTAGGAAATATTTCACGTGCAGTATTCTCTCTCATATTGGTATTCCCATTATCTTGTTAATAGAATAATACGAACCTGTGTGCTCGAATTAACATCAATCATATGGTATAAATAAAGAATAAGGGCATTTCAACGTGGTATGGGGTTTAAACAAGGATGTCCATTTTCACCTACCTTATTCAATTTAATATTGGATTCCGTTCTACAAACCCTCGCAGATGTTATTCCAGGTTTACGACTTTCACAAGATCAAGATGGCTTAAACACATTGATTACGATTTTAGAAGAGCTTGTTCCTCTATTTCACTCAGTAGGTTTAAAGGTAAATGAACGCAAATTTTAAATTATCATAAAACCATTTAATGTGAATATTATGGCCATAGCGACGTTAAACTTTCATGTTAGTTCTACTTTGCGATATTTAGGCACTTATATAACTGCCGGACTAAGCCATCCAGAGACAATCCGAAAACGATACCGGCATTCGTGAGCACAGATTACCTTTTCCTATTGTAATACAGATGTATAAACAACTAGTAACTCCTATCATGACATATGGTTTACGAGTTACTGGTTTGTCTAAAGCATGTCGTTTATGATTAGCATGTTATGAAAAAAGCTTTCTAACACAATTATTGCACTGCGCTATTTCTATGAAAAAAGTTTGAATTTCAATAAGGTCTGGTTAGACCTATTCATTGACAGAAGGTAACAAAATAAGTGTTAATCATCAAATTGATAGAAAATTGTAAAATCGGAACCGATTGGGACTTGATAAATGTTTAAGCTGACTCGAAAAGTTTTTATGACTTACATGTAAAACCAAAGCAGCACGGCTAAGATATTTCATACCCGTGCCTCTTCTTCCACATCAATGTTATAAAATATTTTCAGATTCATTATATTTACAACAAGATTTGTTTTTCGATAACTTTTCTAATAAAATACTTTAAAGTTTGGAAACTCTTACACAACATACATATTTTCAATAGAGTGAAAAACTGTTCAATACATAAGACATGTAACTTTTCTAGATTTTATTTTCTATATAATAAACTCGCCTTGTTATAAAAATAAAATGAAGCATATTAAAGCAAACAGAAAGCTATATTTAGACAAAATCTATATTGAGACGACAATTATTACTAAACTTTTCCAATTAAATAATTTTAATTGGTTTTCTATATTACGAGTATATAGATCGAATTCTTTTTATATTTTCGAATAGATTCAATTTGGTACCAAAAGTTCAAAGTAGTTTTTCATAACCTAACAAATGTTACCCTAAAAATATAAACTGAATTAATTTCATATTTTTTATGTGTTTTGGGTGGAACTACTGCTGTTCCCAAATTCTCTTGCTGTATATATACATTACAGTTGTATCCTACAGTGAATTTCTGTGTATATTTTCCAAAGTTTAAAGTTTAAATTTTAACAAAACAAAATAAAAAACTCTAAAATATTGAATTATTTACTGTAGTAAAAAGCTCTTGAGCTTTAGATTTCTATTTTGACTTTGGTATATAGTTTAGTACAATGAACTAGATAGTTTTTTGGTACACGATGCTCCGTATATATTATTGGAATTGAAATTCTGCAAAATGAAATTTCAATCGTGTTCTCCTAATCGAAATAGCAGGACCAAGCCAACCCAAAAAATGAGAAATCAATTTTTCATTTTTCACAAAATTTAAACTTTTATTGATTTTCTTTTATATAATTTTCCCAAACGTATCTTATTATTTTATATGCTCTAAAAAATACGAAAGCTCGTCTAAAATAACAAAGAACATTGAAAGCTATTGTTTCTCATTGTCTCATGGGAATTTATCTTAGTATATAACCGTGCTGCTGCTAAATATGTACATATTTAAGTGGATTTCTACTTTTTGTATTCGAGTCACATACGTATACATCTCTCAAACGGATGACATAAAAAATCAACCATTACACGCTCGCCTAACAATGGTTCACTTAATTAAAATTTATGTTCTCTGGTTTATGAACACCAACTACTATATATAATACCAAATGTATAAACCGACCAAAATCTAAAAGTCAAGTACAAAAGAAATCAATGAAAAAAGCCAAAAAGCTTGTTTACAGATTTTTTTTCACACAAAACAAAACATAAACAAAAACAAAAAAAGCTCGACAACAACAATTCTTCGAAATAAATAAATTATCTCATTAAAATAGAATTAAATATTTGACCAATAAGCAAACCCGAACGAAACGAGGCAACAAACGCAAAGCAGCAGCAACAAAATATAATCTGAAAATGGGAAAATAAAAGCGGGAAATGGACTAATTAATGAATTTTTTATTGGAAAATTAAACAAAGTCTATACAAGTATAAATCATTTTTAAATTGGGGAGGGGTTCGATTTAATCCCAAATCTGTTCTACTAAATTCATTTTGAATAAACGGCTGAATAATTGAACAAGTGATTTTCCGTGTGCTTTTTTGGGATATTTCAATATATACTTTTGGTATTTTCTTGTGTACTGCATATGACTATCAGCAACTAATTACCCATTATGTTACATAATAGATCAGTTCGATATAGGCACGAACCGAATTAATTAATCGAAAATGTTGTTGTGCCAGAAAAACCAATAAAAATAATAAACATAATCAAATAAAAGCTGTAGGTTGGCAACCATAATAAAAATATCAATTAAAGCATTAAAGCGTTTATTTACGGTACGTATCAGTAGTTTGTAACGAGAACGCGGTTTGGGTTTTATTAGCTTGTATCGTAAGGTACACTTTCAAGTATACGGTATGCCAAACCACACGGTTCGAAGAATTAGATCAAGAACAAATGATGATTTATCTATGACGGTCTATTGCGCTCTATATCAGAGACGGCTGAATTCCAAATTGTTGCCAATAATCGCATCCTAAATACAGCGCCTGCTGAAGATCTGGAACGACAAAAAGGGCCATCTCTATAGTTTTATTGTTATAGGCAATATGAGTATTGACGAAACCGTGGATCTTTAAAGGTGAGCCGTTTCCGATTTGGACTACAGCAGGAATAGCATGTACATGTAAATTATGCTCTTTAATAAAACGAAATGAATTTTTACCCAAAGCGGAAATATTGGCACCACTATCGAGTAATCCCTATACTTTCGTTCCATTTATTGTAACCTCCGCATACGGACGATTGTCGGAAAGGAATCTATTGAGTCACAAAATTTGGTTTTTGCAATATTTCGATATCTTTGGTGTCGTGGTTAAAAATAATTTATAGAGCGCTTAGCCCGAGGTATGAAAGAAGCATTTAAATTGTGCGTTCTTTTAGTGACATTTAGTTCTGATGTGGATTCTGATTTGGGGGTCGTTGCATTAGTTGTATTAGAGGACGACCCGACCCCCTCGTTGTCGTCTCCTTTGATTGGTTTACCGAGCGGTTGCAAAATGTACGTCGCATTCAGTATACAAATGCCCTACTGGACGACAGCCCCGGCATAACATAACTGAGGAACTTATCGTGCGTAATTCAGTGGCGAGTTTGGAGACCGAGATACGGTTTGAATAGAAGCTTCCAAAACATTTACATTTTCCGTAATGTTTCCAGTCTCGTGTGCGCTGACCATTTGTGGCGGATTATATACTTTAAACAGTTAGCAATGTGGAATAGGTGGGTAACAGAGAGAATAATTTTGGAGTGGGAAATTTTCTCTGAACAATTTGCTCTGGAATCAACCCGACGTTTCGCCAAATGTCTTCAGTCGCTATAAATGTGCTCATTAACTCAGAAATCGACCCGCCAGGTGAATCTGCAGACCAGCACACATGTTTTTCTTTAAAATATCAACGATCTGATTTTCGATCAACAATGCGGTGCGATGGCAGAGCTAAATTGAGGATGTCGTAGTAAAATTCTGTATAATTTTCACCAGTCCGTTGTTTCCGTACATCAGTTAATCACATTATGCCAAGATCGGTTCTTCGATGTGTAAAAGCTACTTTGAATTGGTTCTAACTACATCAAGGATATCGCACAAGTTTCAGCCTAATACATCTACGGAACCTAATACATCAAACGCAATTCCCCATTGATGTACTGGTGTACGATATAAGTGAAATTGTCAGATTTACAGGACTGCGCGGTGGGTTGGTCAGGCTCATTACACATCATTTTCTCCGCTATAGAATTTTGACATTGTGATTTAGGACGATTTTCTGGCATTGTAGATTGAACGTTTAAGTTTGGGTTTATATTTACCGTACTTGTCGTGGCTTGGTTTGCTTGAGGAAGTGGTAATCTGGGTGGTAATTGGGATCGATACACGGAATTTAAAGCGTACCGAGCCTGTGTCAAGTAGGGATAATTATAACGAAGAGGAAATGAGGGGTTGATATTTTGCGAAGTGGGCTTTTGTGGGATATTCCAATTTCGAAATGGGGATGGGTTGTGGTAACTCTGCGAAAACGAAGCTCCTTGTTGTACATTTTCCCCGAGTTCGTTAATAATTTCCTTATGGACATGCTGATTTGTCTGATTCATATGTGAATCAGATATTTGAGATATATTATCCAATTCGTCTTCTATAGTAATCGAATTTCTCGCTATAGGGCGTGATTCTTCGACTTCGGCAGGCTGCGGGGCAGTTAAAAATAATTCTAAAATATCACTTGGATCTATTTGTGTAATACTGAGTTCATGGAGGGTTTCGTTCAAGTCCTGTTCTTGCTTACTGAAACGATTACCTATTCCAAGGAGTGTATCACAAAATTTCACAAGTTTGTCGGCTGGTGATCGTACTGGTTCAAAGACCCCTATTCTTTCTCCTCGCCCTTGCAAGTGGATTATTTTAGAAATCAAAACCAAGCATTTTTCCGAGTTATAGTTTGGATTTTGAATACAGTTCAATAACTTAATTTGTAGACTTTGGATCTTGCAATACACACGTAGTCACCTCATTATGAACATTTGAACATTCAACCAATTCAAAATTAAAGTAATGATTCTCTCGTATGAAAAAGCCTTGTTGCATGTATGGACGAGACTCGACCGATCCGTTCCAGAATCATGAGCTAGTCTGCGATGGAAAAGTGGGAAAAACGCCTTTCAGTTGCGCCATTAATAATAGATAAATTATTAGAATACTGACATTAAGTCAACACTTCAAAACGAAAGTGGAATGTAACGCGAGAATAAAGAAATTAATATTATTTAATTCGTAATTTAATTCAGTTTATCTAGGAGTTAGTTAATGGAATCATAGTCTGCAAACACTAGATCTAGGTGCATCATTACATCGAATTAGTGCGGCATGATTCAATTAATCAAACCTAAATTTAAAAAAGAAAAGAAAATATCAACCGAGTCGGCTGTATGGTACTGAGAAAAACAAATTTCTATTTTGGTTTCGATATTTAAATGCCCCTAAATGTATGTACTCTGGTTTGTTTCTTTAATAAATTTGAGTACCATAATTTCGTATAATTTGCTTACTAACCTTTACTTATATTGTTTAAGTATCCTATATGTAAAATTAATCAATAAATTTATTGTTTTTCATTATTTCTGATCTAAACATTTCATATTATAATAAATTAATAACAACTTATCTTGGACACCCTTTTTATTTCATAATTTGTCATCTAGTGACAGTAAAGTGTCCAAAAATAATCGTCATTGCGGCTGGAAAATAAACTTTTCCGATTTACCAGCAGACAAACCTGGAGGATTAACCGAAATTTCGTTAGAAAATTTCATCTTTCGAGTAGAACATCTGACAGCAAAAAACTTTATTAAAATGGACCGGCTTGCAAATGAAAAAAGTTTTATTTTAAGAAAAAGAAGGCTTACTCCTATTTGTCATCCGGAAACTACATGGTACGACATAAAAGATTCTTTAATTCATAGATTTCAAGACAGGCGGACCACGATATTAAACAAATGATAGATGAAAGAAAACAGAAGCTTAAGTAAACTTTTGCAGATTTCTATTATGAAATTTGAAAGATGGTCTTACGTCTAAAAACTCTTTTTTTTGATTTGGAAATAATGGAGATCTTGTTGCAAAATATGCGTGGTGGGTTACAAGTGCATTTAGCTGAACGATATTTTACTTCAACAGCAGAGTTTGTTCGCATATGCATCCAAACAGAAGACACTTGGAGAAAAAGTTTTGTCCCAGAGGATAACCTCGTATGCAACCAGATGGCTCGGCTAACCATCGTACAAATACTCGACCAAATTCAAATCCTATTCTATGCCGGAACTGTAAAAGATTGGGCCATCATTTCACTAAGTACGATATACCATCTACCAGATTTTTCTGCTATGGGTATGGAGCCAAAGGTGTGCTTAAACCCCATTATTTTAACCGTTCAGCTAAGCTGGTAAACCGACCACTGGAAGTGTATACTACGGGGTCAACTCATTTCCAGGAAATCACCGCATTACCAGTCAGACCATGTCACGACCCAATCACCGCATTACCAATACGAGCAATTATTTATTTCCGATACAAAAGAATCTTATATCAAGCCATGAGATTCCTGCTGATAACCGACCCTATGCCGACATGGAAATAGATGGTTAACTTGTATGAGGCTTACTACATAGTGGAGTGACAATTATTGTATTAGGGAAAAATTCGGGAACATTTATAAAACAATGCAAGTTGCCTTTGAATAAATTCTCTGCATATATCCAAATGGCTAGTTGAGCTCCTCAATACGTTCTGCGTTATTAAACTTTCAATAGTTCCCCCGCTACGACAAACGTTATATCTCGGTTGTGATTTTTGGAATTGTTTCGGAATTAAACCTGCTCTTGTAGGAGAATTAGACAAGACTCAAACACTAACTAGTGACCAATCGATTCCAATGCATCACACTCTAAACGAAGACCAGAGTAAGTGACACAACAAGGTATCGATTTGCTACGTTATTGACGTAGGAGAAGCAACTCCAATTAAACAACGCTAATATTCCCGCTCCCCTGCAATTTTGTAACAAATATATAAGGAGCTGGATCGAATGCTGTCGTTGTATATAATTGAGGAGCGTAACCACGCTTGGTGTTCTTCAATGACTTGTGTCAAGAAGGATAATGGGAAAATGGCTTAATGATCTCACAAAGATGCCTATCCACTTCCTTTAATAAAAGATTTGCTGGGTCGGCTAAATAGCACTAATTTTTTATCCAGCCTAGGTTTAGAAGTTGCCTTTTGGCAAGTACCATTAGATCCGTGTTCCAGAGATAAAACTGCGTTTACCATTCCGGAGCGTCCCTCATACCAATTAAAAGTTATGCCCTTTGGTCTCTGCAATTTGCCCCAAACCTGTGTCGGTTGATGCATAAGATCATCCCTTACAATCTTTACGATACAGTATTCGTCTATCTTGGTAACCTTTTATTTTCAATATCCACATTTAAGCAACATCTCTCATTATTGCGAGATGTAGCGGTTTGACTAGCTGGACTAATCATCAATGTGGAACCGAGCAAATTTGTATTGAAAAAGATCGAGTACCCCGGCTATGTTGTGAGTGAGGGATTCCTTAAGCCTAACCGGAACAAGGTGAAGGTCATTGCAGAGTCCCCGGTGCCACAAACTGTTAGACAAGTCAGACTACTTTTGGACATTTCGGGGTGATATCGCAGATTTGTTAGTGGATATTTTGTGGTATCGGCTCTCCTGTCTAGCCTGCTGAAAATGGGCAAGCAATTCCAATGGACTGAAGAAGCAATCTGTTATGCAATCATTTCAGAACCTCAAATCGGTGTCAACCTCATCCCTTTTCTTGGTATCTTGGTAACTTCCGATTTTAAGAAGAGGGTCTATTCAATGTGATTCAATGTGATGCCAGTTCCACTGGAGGTGCGGTCCTGTTTTCGAAGGATGAGGCAGGGGAAGATGGATCCGCGATGGATCTCTATTTCGATAAAAATTGTGTAAGGGATTGCTGATGGACCTGGGTTTAACAAATTGGAAAATCTCGTACTATTTTGATAAGAGCAATTTTATTTCAAAGGACCCCTCTTATGCCATCATTTGGTATTAGTCACTACTCGGCAGTATCTCTGTGATCTGGCCAAAAATTTTCTATGCGATTTAATTTTCCAACGCATTAACAAATGGGAAAATCTCTTAATTTTTTGATGAGACCACTAGTCACTACTCGTTAGCATCTCTGTGATTGGCCAATAATTAATACACTGAAACCCATAAATCGCAAAAAATTTCCATGCGATTCGATTTTCCAACGCATTAACAAATGAAAAAACCTCGTAATTTTTTGACGACACCAATTCTATTTCAAAGGACTCTTGTGCCATCATTTGACATTAGTCACTACTCGGTAGTATCTCTGTGGTCTGGCCAATAATGGTTATCGTGTAAGCTTTTTATTGCCTTTGGTTTATTCTTTAAATAAAACTCCTTCAATAAATTACTTAACTTTATTCAATTTATAATTTAGGCCACCTGTAACGGAGTTCTATCCAATTCCATGACCAACGCAATTCTAAACATTTAAAATTTATCTATTGGCTTGCCACATGTAACAAAAACACAAAAGAAAACTCGACTATTAACTTATAAACTAACACCCGGGGTTCACTGTCCCAAAAACATAACTATCTCCGCGAAACAAATTTGTACGCTGTGTATACTACCATGGGCAGTGAACTTGTATAATGCAGTAAATCATGGATGTTGACCTGGACGCCTCTTCCTTCTTGTTACAGACTTCAGACCGCGTCCAAGATTTCATCGAGCTCTGGATCCAGTTCGTCATGCATTTGAAGTTAATTTGGTTTTCCTAGCTTATGGGTTAAGTTAAAATTTGGCAGAAGGTATATGCTCTGCTCTGATGAATAAGTCTTTTGGCTTATCCACACGTAGTCTTTCCCCATTATATGGCAGTCAGCGCTCAAACTTAGTATCCCGCTCCCTTGTATGGTCATGTGGCTCGGCTCATAGTTCCGTTATATAAAACACTGATGGTTTCTACTTGTGCAAGTGACATGATCCACTTATTGTCTTGGCTAAGGGGACAGATGTTGGTCCTTTTTTCTTTAGACTGAACGTTACAGTTCCTCAGCTCCAGATGTTCATGTATCAATAGTTTGCTCTCACACAGCTTAGGTTCCTCCTGGGTACTAAATAACGCATGTCTTCTCCTGCATATATGTTGACCTCTTCCCAAACTCTGCATTCCTTGAATTCTGCATCCTGCATTTGGTAGTACCAGGTTTTCTGTATGTCCATCAAATTGATTGCCGAGGACGGTTGCAGGAAAAACATTCGACCTTCATGGATGGTTGGCACTGGATAATCCTTGAAGGCTTGGTACTCCTCCTGGTCCAACAAAGGTATCCTTAATTCAAAAATTATATGCTGGTTTATTAATCTAGCTTGTCTAGTTGACCCCGCAACTGTGATGGTGTTATCAGCCGGGTGTTGATGTGACCCTGGTGTAGGTCAGCCATTACATCTTACATCGCTTCATGTATCGCTTTGAAGGTGGTGATCTGAGTTTACACTTGCAGTATCATGTCCACGACTTCAGCTCGGCTACTCAATGAGGTTATCTCCCCGTGCAACTGATGGTACGGTGCTTTTATTTGTTCTTGGTTCTTCCGTACCAGGTTTGCAGTCATGTTCACTATGTGTGTCTACTGCCTTGTGAGATCATTTATATGTAACTACCTCGTTGCAGATCTTTGATAGTTATTTGGTACTGGACTGCTGCGCGTTGGTCAAACACCCCAAACATGTCACCCAAAAAAGTTCCCACGAACTCCAGGGGTGCTCGTCGTTTCCGCATTGGCTTTCCCAGAAGTGCATTTAGGTCTTACTTACCCTCAACCATTAGATTCAGAGGTTGGATTAACGTCTTACACGAACATTCTCCGTCCGGAAACCAGGCGGTCCGGTTTGGTTTGGCACTCAGGTTAGTGTACTTCCGACAGGCCTGTTCAAGTTATCCCATCACACTGCGAATTCCCTCCTACTCATGCCAGTAATCGACTAGGTCATAAAACTGCACCAACCTCCAGTCCTCCTGCGTGAGGCGGGCTTTTCCCAGCTCTCTTTACGCTGCAAAAATTGTGTTTTATTATTTTTCTCTTTGTACGTAGTGGGTCTTTAGGGATTATGATACCTTTAAGAACCTGAATAAACAACCACGGGTGTAATCCCGCTTCTCATCATGGCTTGAGACCGCTAATTTTGGGACCGATATTCCACTCAACCCATTTTCCTTTTCTTTCGTTTTGTAATCAGTTTTTTATTATTCGCGATAAACTAGGCCGTTATCTAGGTACCCCTAAACCCACACCGTTCCCCTCTACCAGACTGTGCTGCGGAAACCAATGCTGCATAGAATACCAGGCAGATAATGGCAATTCTGTGAAACTGGGTTGGCTTTAGCTGTAGCTAAAGTTTAATCAACCCGTTTCAAGTGGCGCCTAAGCAAGGACACAACATCTGTTCCAAAGTTAAAATGTTTATTTTAATAATTTATTTGTATATTTATTAGCAATATAAATATAAAATTCTCACTGGTATGAGTATAGGTGCGGGCATGTCCTAGCGGCATGTCTGACCAGATATAATATTGGGTCATACACATACTAGAGCGGGTTGAAAATTTATAAGTTGCAATGCTGGATCTTCGAATTCATGGTTTATCTGTTGCATGTCCAAACCCGCATTCCGGGAGATAAACCAGCATTCGTGGTAGCACTTGGAATTTAAAAATTTATTTATGATTGTTATAAACCGGAGCACAACATCCGTTCTAATTTAAATAGATTGTTTGCGTACAGACATCAAAGGTTCTAGTGGTAATTAAATGCGGGCATTTAATGAGCCACTATCTTAATTGATGTCAATACGTTAAAACTGAATTTCGGTAGTTGCTAAATTTAACACCAAACATTTCTCAAAAATTAATTTAGTGGCCAAGGGACCTGGTTGCTCTAGAGAAAAGCTAAGAGCGGGAGCTTCGAAAATAACCATGCATACGCTGCGAAAATTGTGTTTTATTATTTTTCTCTTTGTACGTGGTAGGTGTTTAGGGATTATGACATGCTAATTTTTGGGTCCGATATTCCACTCAACCCTTTTTCCTTTTCTTTCGTTTTGTAATCAGTTTTTTATTCCTCGCGGTAAACTATGCCGTTATCTGAGTACCACAAAACCCACACCGTTCCCCTCTACCAGACTGAGCTGCGATAACCAATGCCGCATGGAGTACCAGGCAGATAATGGTAATTCTGTGAAACTGGGTTGGCTTTAGCTGTAGCAAAAGTTTAATCAACCAGTTGCATACCTTCTCGTTCAGTCTATGATTTTTATTCGTCTTCTTCTTTTTTCCGGAAGTCCGATATTATACATATCACTCCGGTTTATAGGTACAACCCTAAATATTTCCATTGTTCACATTGCTTTTACCGATTGTTTGTTTTGTTAATTTTTTATTTTGTCTAAAATTTCACAACCGTGCGATTTCCTGATCTCAGCATAAAATACATAAACTGCCTCAAAACGTTACGGGAAGACAGTGCTTCAAAGGAGAGATAGCAAAATTCAGGTAAATATCTAAAAGTTCATTAACCTTGCGCATTCGTGTTTTTGAAAAGTTTTACACTAACCTTAATCTTATGACAATCGCACAAGGATATTTTAATTGTACTTACTCCAATATATTTTCCAATATACATTAACTTATAAAAACTTTTAACCCGCAATAAAATTTGACTGCGAACCTAAAAAGCCCCTCCCCCGTGTGCAAAACACTCATTAGCAGAATTAAAAGAAATAAAAATCCAATAAAAATTTTCCCACCTCTCGATAAAGCCATATCTATCTATATGTAAAATAGATCTCCCCCATCCCTCCAAAACGAAAAAAAAACATAAGCTTTGTCATGAAAATGACACGAAGTCGTCGACGATAAAAAAATAAATGTTCTTAGGATAAAACAATTAAAAATAAAAACAAAAATGTTTTGTGTTATTTAGTAAAGATAATAAAATTATTTTCGATTTTCCTTTTTTCGGAAAATTTTATTGACTTTTATACGTATTCGTGGATTACAAAAGAATTTCCCGGGCCTTCTTGTAAAATGTGTATCCGTCTACCACCCTACGATTCGCGCCTTTATCAAACAAAATTGATTATGATTGGTAATCGTGGTAATTAAATTAATAATTTTTCCCGCGACAATTTTTCATTTTTATGTTTTAACTTGTTATTGACATTTTATTTTATGAGTGACACATAAAATCCATACAATAAAATTATGAGTAGGGAAAAAAAAGCTTTTTTCGGGGTTTCCTTTCAACGCAATCAAATTGACATCGTTAATACTTTAATCGTGGCGTTATTTTTGTTGCTGTTGAATATTTAGACAAAGACTAATCTAATTATGGCATATAACCTACCCTGCCTAACTATGAACAATTAGTTTATGGTGTCAAAATGTGTACGGAGGTGACATTCTGAATGACTTTCGCCTATGAGTTGTTGTTGTTATAAGCTGTATTAATATGTTAAGGAGCTAAGGTTTATGTGAGGCGGTGATTAATGATAATGATTGAAAAAATGGTGCTAAATAGTAGGGGAGCGGTAAACAGAATCAATGGAAAAATGTGACGGGAGATTCGATCATGTCTAAGTAACGAAAATAAGTTTACCATAAATTTCTCTTCTCTCAACCTTTGCATAGCTTGATGGATATTGGGCCTGCATAGTGCACGCCACTGTGCAGAAACGGTCTCGAAAAGCGATTTAACGCTTAACATCCATTAGCGCTTCCATTATATGGCATAGCATCGGTTGTGAACTACCGTGTAGCGATGTGCTTAAAAAATGTGAAATTCGTTAGCTGATTTCTTCTTTGGGAAGATTGATCGGCTGCTTTCGTGTGTGTTGCAGGTTCGATTCGTTGAGTCGTATAGTATACCGTCACTGCCAACGCAATGGTTCCGAGATCGTTGTAGGCTCTTATCTAATTGATGATCTCTGGATTAGCACCTTGATATTTCCTTAGCGAAATGTGATTCTTGAACCAGCTTGACCCAGAATTCGAATGCCCAATTGAGCTGAGTTGTGAATGTTGGATGAAACGTCTTCAGAAGGCCGTGAGGCGAAGTAGAGACGTGATGGTTTCTGCATGCGTTGCGATCATTGAATTTATTTTTCGTTAGTCGATGTTAGTGTCTCGCTCGTTCTTTGGTGTCGCCATTGACCTGAATTTTCTCATAGCCAAACCTGATCTGTCCACCACAACAGATTGCTGCGTATTAGCGAAAGGTCAACACGAATAGATGTGCAATCTGTGGGATTATGAGTGTATTCCAAGATTTGCGAAATCCGATCGCCCACAAACGCCGTTCAAGCAACTAAGCGAGCTCCGTAGCGAACCAAGTATACCACTGTGGCACGTCGAGTGACTGAACGTTTGAGTGCACGGGTTTGACGAGGAGTACATTGGCACAAAGCTCCAAACAAGGCAGACTAAACATTCTCAGTAGTGCAACTTTGACCTCTGATGACAGCATTGTGACTTTGGGAGACCCATTTGCTAAAGTTGTAGGAGAATACAAAACCGCTGTATATGTTTTCGCAGAGGCGTCGCTGAACCCGCGAACTTGATAACGGCTGAAAGCTGTTGAATGAGGTTCCCAGCGATCATGGTAAGAGATACCAAGCGAGGGGATTGAATATGAATGTATCCCTAGTCGTTTGACCGAATCGCCCTGTTTAGCTTAAGTGGACCACGATTTTTCCGGATACCGATTGCTATCTCATTGAGAAGCTGCTTGAGAGTTTGAGGACCACTTCCACAGTTCGATGCCATCACATCTAGGTAGTATCACCATTTGCATCTGGACCTCGTTTAAAATTGTAGTCTGATAACTTCTGTATTCGGGCATCAAGATCAGCCGATACATCTGCTTTATGTTTGATACGAAAACAAATTGTTGTTTCGAAAAAACGGGCCATCATTTTGAAGATATGCTAATGGACCTTAAAGCCAATGCGAAGCGTCTGGTGATATGCCAATTGATATTGTGTGCGATGCGTCGAATACCATGCATCACACCATGTGGTGGAAGATAGTATGTCAGGATTGGCGAGTTGTTGTGATCTTCTGACAGTTCCTCTATGTGATCCGAATCCAGATAATCCTTCATAAACCTGTTGTACTCAGAAGGTTGTTCATCATTCTTGATAGACCGGCGTTCCATATGTGATCAGTTCTCATTGAATGGTAGAGATACGGAATATCTTCCATCTTCATTGCGATCGTATGTCGACTCGCATTGCCGTTCACATTCTAACTCATCGTGCGTCAATTCTCGAGGTGAACGAATATCTTCGATTTCCCAAAATGTCATGAGCGTGTTGTCGATGGTGTCATAGTCCTTGAAGGTTGCCGCTAAACTAGAAGGCTGATTGGTTGTCTTGTGCTCCACCTTGCCAAAGAGGATTTCACCATGTTTCGTATTTTGTGCGAGTGGTGAACCCTTCTTTTGAAGAATCTCGATGACGTCGAATCTGAGTGAAATATTTATCATGTTGGCATGCATGGTATGCCTTTGACCTTCTCGACGACGAGATTCAATGCGGTTTACTGTATTTTCCTCTATGAAGCTAACATGGGATCCCGAATGACGAAGATTTGGAACAAAGCCCGATGCGGTTTGATTCGTAGCGACCGGAATTTATGACGATTCGAGGGATGATGGTTCGGTATTCGGATTCGAGTGGTGTATAATAGCGTGTGTCTTTTGCTGCAAACACGACATAAACTGGATTTGCAATCCGAACTGATGTGGCCTTTGTGCAGGCAGTTAAAGCACAACCGCTTTTCTCATACGAGATTTGATTCACACATTCATCGATTGTTAGAGGTTTGAATTGATCGCACTGGAATACGTTGTTTAACCAGGACTATTTTGACATATGAAGATGTGAGAGAACGAAGTGACGAAGAGTGTGTGATGAATGCGTTGATAACCGAACCTCTTTGTGCGACTGTGGTCTGATTAAATTGTGCTTTAGTAATGGAAATCATCTCCAGGTCAGGAAATCTATTTCGAGATTTTGGTATGAGGAATATTGCATTCGGGATAGTGACAATTCCCAATGTCGATGGGTTTCTGAGTTCAACTTCTCTGCGATGATGTTGCTTAAGATTATATCCCATGTGGTGACCGGTACTCCTGAAACATCCAAATTGCGAACGGGCTTAATGTAAAGGATCTTGGGCAATCTTACGGCTTATTCGATGTGTGGTGTAGGTATGGTTTCGAATTTTCGATAATGGCTGTATCGGCCTCGTAGAATGCATAATGCTTATCGTAATTGTCGTTGGTGATGTTCACATGCTTGAGCTGAATCTTCAATTAAGTTCGACGTCAGATAGTGTATTGCTTATGCGAGTTGGTCGCATGAGCATGATTGTGAACGGGGCCGATGAATAAATTCTCAAATTCGGTTCAATGTGTAGTCACCGTCGAAGACCGAAACCATGTTCATAAGTCAGCTTTGCATCGACCATGTGTTTTCCGATGTAAATGATTTATTGACAAACGCGCTGCTCTACGGTTGGTTATGGGTCAACTCCGACTGTCGTGGAGACGTTTTGTGTCATCTCCAAAAATCGGTTCCCAGTAATTTCATTTTGCAAATGGGGCCTTTACACATGACTACTATTGTAGTCGCTAACATGAAGAGCAGAAATAAATTGTTCACTATTGGCTTTGCACCTGTTCTTCTTGTCTGGGAGCTACTCTCTTAAATGGCTTGGTGGACCACAGTAAAATCGATGGTCAGAATATCGTACGCTTCGTTGAGAGCACAAGATGGTTCGATGAGCAGTTGAGGAGAAAAAATAATGTGGCACAGCTACCGAGCTGATTGTGTCTATGTAAATACTTTAAGACAACCACCCTAACCTAACTTCGCTTACGCTTGGCTTTTCACATACAAACTTTAATTCACCATTCAATAATATTCGGAATAGTAAAATTAAATGATGAGATCTGTTGCGCACACAAATTAGTACGAGCTAAAGCTTTTGTCAATGACTAAAATAAATTATAGCATTCGTGAAAAATTTCGACCCCGAGGTTTCTGCAGATTTACCATTTGATATATCGCCGAAGTCATAATAAGTTATTTAAAAAAATCTATCTCTAGCACCACATGCTATGCAGACTAAATGTATATGTTCTCTCTACAGCCAGAAGGATTGACTGAGCGGGGTGAAACTTCATCCTTAAGTTGATTTTATAAATTGGGAGATTGCAGTGATTTTTGACCGAAAGCGGTCTACCGGAAGCGTCCATAAAAGTTTCCACATTTTTTTAAAAATATTTTAAGCATTTAATATTTTAAGCACCTAATTTAGGTCCAGGTAAGTTTTCCAAAATTTAAGTGGAAATAACAATTTTTCACAAAAATCTGATTTTCAACAAAAAATTTAACCCTGTACAGCCCAGATGGATTGTGTGATCGGGATGAAACTTCATACTTATTTTTTTTTATAAATTGGGAGGACGCAGTGATATTTGGCAAAGAACGGTCCACCGGAAGTTGTATGTTCTACCTTCCTAGTAGCTTTTACGACAAAACGATCTCCAGTGAGATACTAATTTTGATTGAATAAAATTTGGTATCTCCAGTGAAGGCGGAAATACTATTCGGAATGAACTACGCTTTTTTTTTCCAAAAATTGGAATAATTTTCTGATATTTGGTGAAAATTTGTGGCAGTGGCATCTTATTTGGTAAGTTTATTTTATCTCCTAAGAAATCAAGTAGGAGGGTGTATTCGAGATCGATGCTTATATTCGTGCAAAAGAAAGTCATGTATTAGTCACAACATATTCACCACTCCATTTTTTTTTCGTTTACTTAAATTTTTACCAACCACCTGTAGTGCTCAAATAAATATGCTCGGATAAATTTACGTTACTCGTAAAGGCATTTAAAACCGATCAATCGGCGTAATGTTTAAAGCTTCGGTACTTGACCGAGAGGTGCTGATTACGAAAACCAGCATTGTTGTGCAAAACAGACTATTGGGGTAAAATTGCATCTTGGGACTTGTTGTGCTGATCAACTCCTGCAGTTGATTGTGAGTTCCTACAAAATTGAATCCATTGGCCGAAAATATGTCAATGAAAGTCCCACGATGAAGTTGTCTGAACGTAAAATGGTTGATGTGTTTTTATTAGGAACGGACCAGCGCATTCAATGCCATTTTTAAGAAAAGGTTCCTGGAAAAAGGTAGGTAGCTGTACGATTTGATGAGTTTGATGTTGTAGCTTATAACGATAACATCTGATACACTCATAAACAACCTTTGTGACAAGATTTCTGCTCTGAATAATTGGAAATCTCTGTAAATTTAAATGTATTTTAAGAATCAATTGTTTTTGTGAAAGCATGATTTCCCTGTATAATTATAGGGTGCATCCAGGATTCCAGCTTTATTTAAAAAAAGGGAAAAATAGTTAACTTGCTTTCTCTTATTGAACTTCTTTTCTCAACAACTCATTTCTTCTCGGAAAGCTTCGATTTTCACTTTGTGCAAAATAAAATGCTCAACCCAAGCCTCCGCCTAACCTTCCGACAAAATTTCCTTTTTAATTATGAAACCATCTTTTTCTCAGAACTACTCTAATACTCTATTAATCAGAGTCTCAAAATGCCATAAAATTATCAGAATAATAGCGCTGAGTCAATACATCGACCCATTCTTTCACTAACGCCACGGAAAATAATTTGATCTGGAAATCGTATTGGATTGAATATCATCACTATGCCTCCCCCCCCCCCACCGTAGGTTACAACTATTACTATCCGTGAGTATTATCCTCCTTGAAGCGGAGTCCGTCATTTTTGCTTGCAATCGTACGTATAACCATTGATTTCTGCTTGTATGCGTTAGTACCATACTTGTTCTGTTACGCAGAGCCTTAATCGTTGTCTGGAACAGTTTTATCAAAAAGACAGCTGCACATATTTCAAAGTTGGGTATCGTTACTGTTTTAATATGCTGTCAATGTCACCTTCACATCCTTTGGGAACGCTATTCTTTCATATAGCACGCGGTGTGTGAATCCTTTGATGCATCGGAATAACCATGGATTTATTTCGAAATCTTGAATTAGGCTAAGATCTCGTCTGAAATTGAACCAGATATGCAGGATCCGTTCTGGGACTTGATCGACCCATCCGGGCTTTTACACAGTGTCACAGTTTCATTTACTATAGGATCGGAACAAATGCTCGATGCTTCAGAACGTAACTGCCATTTGATAGCATTGCAGCTTTCTTGCATATTCAAATTAAATCTGATTGAATTGCGGGAAGGTAGATAGTATACAGGAGATTTCACACAATGAAAGATTAAGTGGGCCTTCAGGTATATTTTTAGCAATTCCGGGTGATTACGTGGCCATTTTCTAAGATTAAAAGAGACGACTGCACCATTTTAGTAACTTCAGTTTGTAGGGTTTGTACTTCATTCAAACTATCCGCACAGGATAATACGTCTTTTACATAAAATTCGTTTCAGCAACTTTTGTTAAAGTTAAGCTTGCATACCGAATTGTTGCCGTAAAGTTTTGTTATGATTTTCCAGGTGGCTTCCGCCATTGTATCATCTGAAAATCGGAATTTAATCATGAGACCTTAATCTACCGAAACAACTTTTGTATATCGACTGTGCTTATGTATTTATGCTTCCTGAAACGCATTAATATTTCAAACAATGATTATTGTGCCGTAAAATCTGCCGCGTTAGTCACTCCGAATTTCGTAGTTTTTGGTACGACATATATTGAAAAAATGATCGCAACTCAAGAGAATATCGATAGAGCTCCAACAGGTTCAGATGGTCCATTAAAGGGTTTAGATGGAAGATTTGACGTGATATCCGGTACAATCAATACTGCCTCTTCTACGATAAACTAAGTATCAATTCTTGGCCTAAATTCAATATTTGAAACATTGACGGAGCATTGACGTTATGAATTTGTAAACAAGAGGTATGAGCGGTAATCGAAGTACTCGTTGTCTCATTGGTTAACTTATTAGAAGATCTAAGGCCTTTCAGAAAATTACATTCAAACAGCCTATGAGTTACACCGTCGCAAAGTATACAAGAAACCATCGAGGGAGTGATATGGAGCGTTCGTATAAAATCCAAAAATTGTTGGAGTGAGAGAAAATCGTGGTCTGCCGATTCATGTTTCCAAAGCCATTTTAATACGTATGTGAAGTTTTCACCCGGAATACTAACATAATTATATCTCTCTAACTCTTGTGTGAAGTTAGCCACGAATTTTATTTATGAAAAATCAAAATGTGTATTAAAATTATTTTAATTTGCAAATCACACAAAATAAATGTAATAATTTAATAAAGTGAAGTAAAAAAATTTTTTAATCGGCAAGATTAAGATTATTTGGTTATAGAACGAAAAAACACATATCTCACATTTAGGAAAACACTAAAAAAATCGTACCGTTGCAACCTAGCGAAATTAGGATCTGAACAAAATATTTCCAGTTAATTCATTTTTGGTCAAAATTGACATTTTAATTTGACATGTAAAATGTATTAATTTGTTGGATAAGAACTATATGGTTATGAAGATCTGGGTATTTCATAACCATATAGACCTGTACCGACAAATTAATACATTTTTCATGTCAAATTAAAATGTTACTTATGGTCAAAAATATATTATATGGAAATATTTTGTTCGGAGCCTAATTTCGCTAGGTTGAAACTGTACGATTTTGTTCATACTTTGCAAAAATTAAGGTATAGGTCTGGCTATCTCATAGCCATATAGTTCTTATCCTACAAGTTAATAGTTTTTGCATGTCAAATGAAAATGTCAATTTTTGTCAAAGATGCGTTAAATGGAAATATTTCGCGCTGAGCTTAATTTTGCTAGGTTACAACGGTACGATTTGTTCATATTTTGCAAAAAGTGAGGTATGAGTCTGGTTTTTCATAACAATATTGTTCTAATCTGACAAAATCATGCTTTTTTCATGTCAAATTAAAATGTCAATTTTCACCAAATGAATTAACTGCAAATATTTTGTTCGAACCCTAATTTCGCTAAATTGCAATGGTACGATTTTGTTCATATTTTGCGAAATGTGAGGTACGGATCTGGATATTTCATAACCAGATAGTTCTATTCCGACAAATTAATACTTTTTTCATGTCAAATTAAAATGTCAATTTTGACCAAAAATGAATAAACTGGAAATATTTTGTTCGGAGCCTAATTCCACTAGGTTGCAACGGTGCGATTTTTTTAGTGTTTTCCTAAATGTGAGATATGTGTTTTTTCGTTCTATAACCAAATAATCTTAATCTTGCCGATTAAAAAATTATTTTACTTCACTTTATTAAATTATTACATTTATTTTGTGTGATTTGTATATACATTTTGATTTTTCATATAATAAAATTCGTGGTTAACTTCACATATGAAGTGTATTTAGAATAAAATATAATATAAAACGGGGCGGGGTTAACTTCACATACGTCATTTTAATTCCTCGTCTAACTTTTGCAATACAATGTGGATTCACCACGGATCACGTGATTCCGCTTCCTTCCCCAAACCTTTTAATTCTCGAATGACTTTATCGAGATTGTTATGTACTGAGGTTGCTGCTGGGGAATTGATCTTGGTAGGTTTCGGTTTGCTCGTTTATTTGATGATTTAATTTGATTAAACTTTGAAATGCCTCGCCAAAGCTTCGTCTTTCACTTTCAGATGTCTTAAGAGTTTATATGCAATTACTTTAAGTAAGTAAAATATATGTACAGGGTTCTACTTATGTTTCAGGTCGAATTTGTTTGGCCGCCGTTTTGTTCTGGATGACATTTATCAGTTTGAATTTGACAGTCGTATGCAGAATGGTTGATAACAAATTATTATGGAGCACCTAATCGCCACAACGTGCTGAAATTATTAAAATATTTTATTTTGGCAAACAATCATTATGAGCAACGAATAACATTTCGACTTGGCTGGCTTTGTTAATAAACAGAATAGCCACTATTGGGGCACTGAAACCCCAAGACAAGAAAGACGGCTGTACCTTCGTAGAGTAATTTTATGGGCATCATCGTTGAGTATGCTAGAGGCAATGCTGTCTTTTATCCGGACATGTTGGAAACTTTCTTATGCCCAAACTAAGCATACAGAATATGTGGTTCCAACAAGACGGTGCACCATCACACACAGCTCGTCCTACGATGCAAGTTTTGAGAGAAACTTTTCCCGACCAAATAATGTCACAAGTGGTGATATAGACGCTCCACGATCATCTGATTTCATCCCTGCCGATTTCTTCCAACGGGAGCGGAGAGAGGGGGGTACTTGAAGAAGCCTCGCTTCTTAAGGAGAACATTTGCCTTTGTGCCACACCCATAGGCGGATAGTTAACCGACATTATTTTAAACATCGACCAGGTTAAAATAACCTGCAAAACTGAAGTTTCTCATTAATTACAATTAATGACATAATAAATACAACTAAAACTTTCTGGTGGAGAGCAAATCTCGGATCCGACCCATCGCCTATGTCAGGTTACAACCTGCCATCTAAATGGCGTGAGTAAGTGCGTATATAAATTTTGCATGATTAGGTGAGTGTGATGGTTACAACGGACCAGTTGTAGGTTGCTAGCATATGTATCCTTCATAAGATGTATCTAATTATTTTTAATATTCCATGCCTACATCATTACTTGCCACATAAAACAGGGCTCACAAAATTTTTTGTAGTTATAGCAAACATCCTTTTGATAGTTCTATTTTAATTAAGAAATCACAGTATTTAACAATTTTGGAAAAAAAGAGTAAATTGCCGCTTAGTTCTTAAAAATACTTCCGCCGTTTTGGGCGGGTATCAGTCAGTGGTCAAATCAATTAAAATGTGGCCGCAGTCACTTCGAAAATTTCTGGATCCAATTTTATAATTTATCGTGTTAGGAGTAATGAATTTGAGATGTGGCACTAGCCATTATTCCTTGTGCCAAAACTCAGGTCATGTTTTAGATAGCATCGTAGCATCAAATAATTAAAAGCTGGGCTGATAGATGCTGAAGCTATATAAAATATGATTTTGAAACAGGAGTTCACGACTATAATGCTACAAATGAAATTCTTGCTACACGACAAATTATAAAAATTGGATCCAGAAATGTTCGAAGTGTTTTAAATTTGGGTCAACTCCATTAAAATTTTAAACAAGCGTCCAGCTTTTAATTTATTTGACTAGGATACTACATAAAATGTGATCTGATTTTTGGCATAAAGCTTCTCTACTAGAACCCAAATTGAAATTTATTTTCACTTCACACGACATATTATATGCAATGTAGAACAGAATTTTCAAGTAGCAACCCAAATGAAATTTTTTTGCTAACTTCAGTTCCGGTTACTTAAGTATAATTTGGCACCAATTTAAAATGTCGATAATGC
>OY829914.1:31063801-31106789 GCA_963691935.1 Nephrotoma guestfalica | reverse complement strand
GAATGGAAGATCACTTCCTTCTTTGGTCCAATTAAAGTTGCGCAAAACGAATATTGCATTCGTATGATTCGGTAGCGATATAATCGAATTCATCAACTCCAATCGAGTTAGATGGCTGGGTCACATTGCAAGGTCCCCACATCAACGTATGATTAATAACATGTTCCAACAACAACCAGCCATTGTGTGTTGTAGAGAAAGAGCTCGACTGCACGGCGTGACGACGTTGAACAAGATCTGACAGAAACAGGTGAAATCTACCAGCCGTCATTTTTAGGAAAACACCTTAACGGTTCGCCGTATTGTTGGGCACTGTGTGTGTTCAGTAGCTTCTGCGTACTTTGTCGTATTATCCTACAATTTTTTCTCTTTAGTTGTCATAAATTTGTTTGATTTAGTCGTAACTAAATATTTGGTGAAATTTGGTACAATTTGGACAATAGGTAAAGTATGGTAGAAATTGTGAAGGTCTGTAATCCCAGATTAATCGAGTGAAAACTTTATATCAATTTTAATGAAAATCAGGAATCAAATTTTAGCAGAAATTGTCTCGAGGTAAATTTTTAGTAGATTTTTCGATGTTTTGTCGTGTTTCACCTACGAGTATTTAAAATTTTTATTTATTTTATTAAAATTACTTAACCAAAAAAACTTATTAGTTTCCAATTTCTTAAACAACTAGTTTCGAATGTATTACCTGATTTAAATTTCTAGAAATACCAGATGATTTTAGATATTTACCTGAAAGTAAAACAATATAAAAAATGATTTAGTATATTACCAGCAACATTAAAATGTTTTAATTCATATTTTCAAAAGTTTAAATATGGAGCTTAATCATATAGTATAAGAATGCTAGTAGCGTCAAATATGATATAAAAAATTTGAAATCCCATCTTTGAATAGAATAACGCTTAGATACTTAACAGAGGATTTTCCAAACACGCAAATAAATTGAACGCAATCATAATATTGAAAATTAATCCTAATCGGCTATAAAAACGCCAACACAACTGATCGTCATTGTATACGACCTTGATCATTGAGCTTAGAAATCTATTATACACCAACAAAATCTGATATATGCTGTACAAAAACAACTCATAAATACTCAAAGCTTCAAGCCTTACAGAAACCTAACGCAAAATCTTTTGAACGTTTAAATCATTTTATTTAATTCAATTTTTATTTTCATGATTGTTATTATTTTAGGAAATCATAAAATATGCTTGAGAAAACCATCAAAACCAAGTTTATCATAAAAATCGTCGTCTAACAAAATAATAATCCAAAAGATGGTAAATAAGATCCTTTTTTTATTATCTAAGTATATATATATATATATACATATATATATATATATATATATATATATATATATATATATATATATATATATATATATATATATATATATATATATATATATATATATATATATAATATATATAGCTTATAGCTAGAGCCAAGTACACACATTACCATTCTGTTTGTCATCATCAAATTTAAACATTTTCCGAAAAAGAGAAAACCTTAAACGAAATAAAAACTAAATAAAATTCCGACCACGCCATCATCAGCACCCATATAACGCCGTACACAACATACAAAAGCTACGAAAAAATATGATGTACTATAAAATATATAGTAAAGTAGTAAAATTTATAAAAAATATAATCGTATATCATTGATTATGTTGTATGCTTTTTTTACTGTGTGTATACGAGCTTTCATGCATAAAGTTTTCATATATGGAAAAGATTTAAAAATTTGTAGTCTACAGGGGATTAGAGGTTGATAACTTGACGAACGACTTTTTACGACTAACTATTATTTACTCAACGATAAATTAATAAAAAACAACAATAAAATTGGGAGCTTTTATGTATGCTTTTCTAATTTATGCAGAAACTATGAGTTTATAAAATATTGCATTTAAAAAAAAATATAAAGATCAAAGGTTAGCAGAGTTCGGTTTTGGAATTGCATCGTGTGCAGTACAATTTAATATGCAAAATGCGCGCAAAAATGATGAAACTAGCGAGAAATTTGTAGAATTGTAACGTAATTTATTCTTCAGTTTTTATAGCTTAATTCAATTTGTAACAAGGATTTGGGTGGTAAAGCTCATAAAGTTCATTATAAGGGTAATGGATTTCATGCATGCAAATTGTACGAGGCAATTTGATATTAACAACTCTGAAAATTAATAATAAGAGTAACATTTTCAGGAAAATTAGGGACATTCTGATATATAGGAACCTGTGTTTCTGTAGTTGCGAAATTTAGCGAATAGCATAGATTAAATATTGTTAGTAGAGAACGAAACAAGAACGTGAACAAAATAATTCATAAAAATTATTTACTTTACTTAGTAAGTATAGTAATCATAAAAAATTTTGACCTCTAAGATTTACCATTCGCTATATCGCCGAAGTAAAAAAAATGAGTTTTAAAAAAATTTCTTTGTGTATGAGCAGACTACTCGTAAATATCTGTTGGCGTTCAATAGTCCAGAAGGATTGACTGATCGGGATGAAACTTCATAATTTACTTTCTTCATAAATTGAAAGATTTTTTTGCCGAAATCGGTTCACCGGAAGTAGCAGCTTTCATGGGAAGTTTTACTTTCCTTGCAGATATTTTTGAAAGTATCAATCATCACCGATTTTAAAATATCTTTGTAGCAATATCAGTCTAGACCAGTTTTCCCAAATTTCTTAACAAAAATTCGGCCCTCGTACAGACTAGACCGATTGGTTGATCGAGATGAAGCTTCACAATTAAGCTTTTACCATAAATTGGGAGGTCCCAGTGAAGTTTGGCCGAAATCGGTCCAACGGAAGTGACAGCTTCCACAAACGACAATGAACTAACAGTTTCTAAATGGAGGATTTTCCGGACTAAATTTGCAACAATATCGGCTCAGATCATTTTCGACAAATTGCTAAATTCTCTACAGCCCGGGCGGATTGACTGATTGGGATGAATCTTTATAATCAAGTTTTTCTCATTAATTGGGAGATCTCAATGATTTTGGGCTAACATTGGTTCATCGGATGCAGCAGTCTCCATAGGAGCTTTTTATATTTTGCAATTATTTTAAAAAGCATATCATTAGGTCACAAGAAAACGACTATGACCTAGAAGATTCTAAAGTAAATTTGTAACAATACCGGTCCAAATTATTTTTCTAAAATTTAAGTGGGAATGACGTTTTTCACAAAATCGGTTTCTCAACAAAATAAAATTTCATATTTAAGCAGCTTTTTTCACAAATTGGGAGATCCCAGAGAATTTTGAACCAAATTGTTCTACCAGAAGTGGCATGGCAGACAAACTATTATGTTATTAAAGGTAATTAATTTGGCAACAATACTTCATACTCTTCAGTGATTTTTTACCGAATTCGGTTCCACTAAAATTCCGCATATGAAATCGGTTGACCTGAAGTCAGCAGCCTACATACGAGCTTTTAAATTGTTTGCAAAGGTTTTTAAAAAATAATACCGGCCCGGATAGGTTTAATAAAGTAAGCAGGTTCAGATTCATAACCGGCTGATTGATCAGTATGAAATTCATGCATGAGCTTTTTCCATAAATTTGGAGATTCCAGTGATTTTCGGCAGACAGCTTTCATAAAAGCGTTAACGTTTTTTGCAAATATGATGAAAATTTAATTGAATCTACGAAAAAGTGATTGAAAACCAAAATATTGTAAATTAAATTACAAACAAAATTAGTTTCGATCAATTGTTAAATTTTACTGGAAATGACGAGTTTCGACTAGGTGGATTGATTATTCAGCATTAAACTGCATACTAAAACTTATTTCATTAACTGAGTGATCTGCGCAAAATTTGGTGAAGGCCTGCATACCTGAAGTGTCAGCGTCAATGGGAGCTTTTCTAAATTTTTGCGATGTTGTTGAAAAGTTTAACATTTAGAAAAAACCACAAAGAATTAAAAGATTTAAATAATTTTCGACCATTAAAAGTTGACCTCGTTGGTATTCTGAAATTTAAGTCGGGTGTTGGCCATAACATATACACCCCAAAACTTTTTTGGTTGGTGGGCATTGAAGTTGGTCAGATATGCAATAGTTACACCTGATTTTGAAACTATCGATGCAGGTTGATTTAATGCTTGTACACTTGCAGGTGTAATGAAACGAATGGTGGTCTTTATTGCTGTGACACCTTCGTGACGTTTTTGAGCAGTGTGACATTATTACGATTTGGCGGTTCGGCTGTTGACCATTTTGGTGTAAACTTGTGTTTGATTTGGTAGATCCTGTTGTTTTTAGTATATTGGTTTATAAAAATTTAAGTAAATGACTCTAACATTTTCATAATGGCATTATTGTAAAACATCTAAATTATCAAATTATTAATTGACATTTTTTTATTTTTTATGAATTCTAAACTTAACCTGTCAACTATCTATTCTTGTAGAAGACGCTACCTCAATCCCACTTTGCTAAATTATATGATTAACTGAACTTAATCTTAATATTATCTACTTCCCCAATCCTAATTCTGGAATATTTAAATTCGCTCTCTATATACCAGACTTCACTTTACCCTTACATCATCTATGCAAATGCCCGCCTGTACATAGATGGGAAAGAATGATGTACGCATTTATGTTTTCTACGACGGGGCTTCCAATTTCGATGGAAAATTATTAACAGGAAATACCGGATGTAATACACTTGATAATCCAAGACCCACCTATTGCGATTCTCAGCCTTAAAATGCCGATCCCAAAAGTTTAATTTTTTGAATATAATTCTCGCTTGGCTGACGTTTTTCCTACGGTTGCTACTTGCCTGGAATTGAATTTGTCTTCTTGTCGATAGTTTTTCGTAGCTCTAATCTTAGTATTACTTCCAATTCCTGAATCAGCCTGTCTCTTTTGAGAACTAATTCGCATCAGCCCTTTTATTTCGTCTTTTGCCTTTTCGTTATTCGCGCATCAGCTGAGAGAATTGCGGATGCTTTAGTCAAAGCTGACTTCACTCCTCGCGCTGCAATACTTGATGGTAGGTAAGCTTTTTAAATATTTTTTTCTATCTTCAACATTTGCGGGGCCCATGCACCATTTGAACAACTATAATTCTGTTGCTGTTACTTTGATTTAACAAAATCCTCCAGCTAATAGATTAACGTTAAAGTCCTTGTTATTCTTTAAAACGGCAAGGTTGTAGTTTTTAAATATTCTTCTTTAATGTTAAATGCGACGTTTATTTTACTTTTAGTTGTTGGTGCTGTCCATTGTTTCAATGCAGATGAAAACGTTACTTGTAATGCTACGATCATTTTTTTCTGCCGACAACCATTCAAATCTCTTCTCCGATTTGCGCATAGACCATGGTTCGTTAAATACTACACGTTCAACCTTAAAACGATTCTGTCACGAGGGTTTCGAGTGTAGCGACTTTTGGCTATGTGGAACTTTTCCAGATCTAACATAGCTTTAGATTCGTCAGCTCTTTTCAAATAATATAATCGTCTGGCAATAATTTGTAAATCATTGTCAACTTTTATAATTTTACTTATGTCAAACAGATCATTAATAGAAAAAATCACCTGTTAATTCTTTAAAAAGATTCTGTTTAATGATGTTCTTGACATACTGTATTATTGCAGACTCACTTTCTGAATATTTGAATTTAGCTGCTTGAATTTTGTTTTTGAAAATATCTCATTCTATATTGTGGTAATCATTATTTCGTGAACCCAGTATTATTAGTGGGCTGCCTCACTGATTAAAATCATCGAATTAGCTTTACATAGCTCTTTCTTAGTCAGAGTTTCAAAATTTTCAAATTATCTTTCAATATTTTAAAATGTTTTTCCTTATAAAAATTACTTGTTCCGATGACCCACAATGCTTCTTGAATGGTGTGAAGTTTAACCTTTCAATCATGGAAACCAACAAGTTCCAATGAGTTTCGACGTCCATTTTTAACATCGACTTTTATGAAAGTATAAACGAATCAGTTGTCGGACTTGATATTCGGTCGAAATGTTCGGAAATATATCCGCGATTCACATCACCTACCTGCCATATATTACTCGGACTGATTAAATATTGAAAAGGGGAGAACTAAACTTTCGCCTTTTACCATTTAATATTAGGTGTCTTTTTTGCGAGATGATGCAAGCATTAGGAAAGAAAAGGTATAACTCAAAGAAACGTAAAATAATACGTCCCTTAAGCTAGCAGAACCCATACAGCATGACATTACAAGATAGTATGGATAAGTATAGGCTAATAATAGGCGCAGCTTTTAGCTCTAGTAAAAAAATTGGGCTCCATTCCTTCCATCTAAAATGAGGGTTCTGCTAGCTTTAGAAATGTTAGCAAAACCCATATCAAAAAATGATTTAAAAACAATGGGAAAATTAAAGGTTAATTTTAGGCTATTTAAATGCTCTAATAAAACTTTTTATTCGGCTCGTTCTAGAAAAATCAAAAGGCTTTATCACTTTATTGCTAACGGGACCCAAATTTAAAATCGGACCAAAATTCAAATTAGAACGCAAAACACGATCAACAGTCATACAAATAATTTTAGGCTCGGTATAGCCTAATCAAATTTCCCATTAAAAAAGTTGGGCTCCACTCGTTCTTGACCAAACTTCAGGTCATTTAATCTAAAGCTAGCAGAACCCATATCGAAAATCGGAACAAAACCGAAATTAGAACGAACAGTTCGTTCTATTGGCAAACAAATAATTTTAGGCACATTATGGCCTAATCAAACGCCCCATTATTTAGTTTTGGGCTCCACTCGTTCTTGACCAAACTACAGGGCATTTAATCTAAATTGACATACAAATAATTTTAGGTTCATTATGCTCTAATCAAATGCCCCATTAAACAATTTTGGGCTCCACTCGTTCTTGACCAAACTTCAGGTCATATGGAGCCCAACATTTTTTAATGTGACATTTGATGTCAATTTATGTCAATTTAGATTAAACGGCCTGAAGTTTGGTCAAGAACGAGTGGAGCCCAAAAGTGTTTAATGGGGTATTTGATTAGGCCACAACGAGCCTAAAATTATTTACATACCAGTTGACCGTGTTTTGCGTTCTAATTTGATGTTGGTACGATTTTCGATTTGGGCTCTGCTAGCTTTGGATTAAATGACCAAACGGTCAAGCACAAGTGGAGCCCAAAATTGTTAATGGGATATTTGATTAGGCCACAATGAGCCTAAAATTATTTGTATATCAGTTGACCGTGATTTGCGTTCTAATTTGATTTTGGCCCGATTTGCAATTTGGGTTGTGCTAGCACTAAAGTGATAAAGCCTTTTGATTTTTCTAACACGATCAGTATAAAAAAAATTATTAGGGCATTTAATCAGCCTAAAATTAACCTTTAATTTTGAGATTATTTTTAAATCGTGTTTTCAAATGGGTTCTGGTAACTTTTCTAAAGCTAGCAGAACCCTCAATTTAGTTAGAAGGGGTGGAGCCTAAATTTTTTAATAACCAATTATTAGCCTATAATTATCTATACAATCTTGTAATGTTCTGCTGTATGGGTTCTGCTAGCTTAAGGGACGTAAAATAACAGAAATGCAGGGAAGTAATTCATATTTACAGGGAAGGCCATTTGTTAGTACTTTTTTCATGTGTAAATAAAACACACATTTTGAGATGAAAAGTGAAAATGTTTTATTGATAAGGAAAGGTGGTTCTATGTCACTTATGTATGAAAAACAATATTGTGCATATGCCCACCACAGTTTCGTTAAAAAATAATCAAGTGGTGTTTAATCTGGGCTTCTTGGTGTTCAAGGAACTTTACAATTTTTTGCGTGGCATGTCGCTGCGTCTTGTTAAAACCAAAGGCCGTTGACATGCAATTCATTCAATTTTGGCCCCAAAAAACCAGTAAACATGTTGCGATAACGTTCCTTTTTCGCTGTAAGGGAATTTCCTGTTCGTTTTCAAAGAAAAACGGCCCAATGATGCCAACAGCCCATAAACCACACCAAACAGTGACTTTTGGAGAATGAACTTCTGCTTTGTGAATAACATGGGTATTTTCCGTTCCCCAAGTTCGACAATTTTTCTTATTAACGTACCCATTAAAACGAAAATGAGCTTCATCGCTAAATATGGTTTTTGATGAAAAACCTTCATTTCGTCCAAGCATCCAATTAACAAAACGACGACGATTTAAATGGTCTGGTGGCTTCAATTTTTGAGTCAGTTGAATGCCAATGAAGATCAACATACAAAATGCGTCGTAATGTGGCTCGTGAAATTTTTAGTTCTTGTGAACGATGCCTGGTTGATACAACCAAGCACATACGAACACTTTCACTAACGGTTGCCACTGCATCAGGAGTACGAACTGGATGATCATATTGATACGGTCTACGACGTTCTACTGAACCAATTTCTTCAAAACGGTCAATAATTTTGAAAATTATTCCCTCAAAGCACGTCCAAAACTCTCACGAAATGTTGTTGTTTTTGGGCGATTATTTTCATAATAAATTTGGACGTCAAAATGCGGTGTAGTGTTGTTAGCGACTCCATAATGATAAATGGCATATTTTGGCTTTTCATATGTTAAAGAATTTTTTTCGAACAGATAACAATAAGTACTAAATTTCATCGGTTGAAAAAATACCAACAGATGGCCCAACCTGTATATCATCAATTGATCAATTGAGAACGCGAGATATCAAGCAACCATAAAACCTATAACGCCATCACATTAACCCCTATTCTATAATCAAAATCTAACTATGTGCATGGGCTATCGAATCAGCCTAGTCAGATTGGTGCCCATGTTGCAAAATATCGAATGATGGACGATTTTGTCGCCAGAAGGGGAGACAAATAAAAATTTCACCTCTATAACCCCATCAGACTGACCCCTAACCTACAATCAAAATCTACCTATGTTAATGAGCTATCGAATCGGCCTAGTCAGATTTGTGTCCAAATTGCAAAATCTCGAATTCGTCAGAAGAAGGCAAAAATAAAAATGTCATCCCTATAACCCCATCAGACTTACCCCTAATCTACAATAAAAATCTACCTATGGTCATGGGCTATCGAATCAGCCTAGTCAGATTAATGTCTATGTTGCAAAATCTTGAATGATGGACGACTTTATCATCACAAGAAGGGAAAAATAAAAAATATCTCCCTCTATAACCCAATCAGACTTACCCCTAACCTATAATCAAAATCTACCTATGGTCATCAGCTATCGAATCAGCCTAGTCAGATTGGTGTTCATGTGGCAAAATCTCGAATGAAGAACGATTTTATCATCAGAATAAGAGGAAAATAAAAATGTTCACCCCTATAACACCATCAGACTTACCCTTAATCTATAATCAAAATCTACCTATGTTATCGAATCGGCCCAGTCAGATCCAAGTTAATGTTGCAAAATCTCGAATGATGGACGATTTTACCGACAGAAGAAGGAAACAATAAAATGTTTACTCCCATAAACCCATCAGACTTACCCCTAACCTATAATCAAAATCTACCTATGGTCATCAGCTATCGAATCAGCCTAGTCAGATTGGTGTTCATGTGGCAAAATCTCGAATGAAGAACGATTTTATCATCAGAATAAGAGGAAAATAAAAATGTTCACCCCTATAACCCCATCAGACTTACCCCTAATCTATAATCAAAATCTACCTATGTTATCGAATCGGCCCAGTCAGATCCAAGTTAATGTTGCAAAATCTCGAATGATGGACGATAACGGCAATTTTCTGCTGTATGAAACAGATATGGCATTCATATTTTACTATACTTTCTCAGGTTGTTACACTTACAAACCACTTTAAATTAGACTTTTTCCAAACATGATACTTTTAACGGTAAGTTATAATAAATGTTTGAATGTTGGCCTGTTGGTATCCACAATTCTCCGCTATCCACGGATTAAAGCGAATGCATCCGCATTAATTTCTTGCAGTAGAGTCTCAGATGCGGATTTATAAATCTCATCCACATTATGCGGATTATCCGCACGGTTGCGGATAAACCTATTGTACACTCATGACAAATTGAAGATTTTATTATTTATTTATCTTGCATCTTATTTAGGGGTTTGGCCGCCTCAAATGGGGTTGCAATATCTTGTTGATTTCAGATTAATTATTGATAAGTTCATTAAATCCTAGCTAAATCCCCAAACTGCTGCTGGATGATACATAATTGCATACTGGCATACCATTTTTGTCACCCAAATTTGTACTAAGGTAAAGTATGGTTTTGAAAGGTGAAGTGGTTATCGCATTTTCTCTCTTTGCTACGCCCACTCCCCCTTCCCACAAAATTTTATAGACTTCTCATTGAAATTAAACAATCGGTTCCTACTACTTAACGTAAAGCAAATTCATAAAAAACGATTTTTCGGATGCGGATGATTGCGGCTGCAGATTTTAAAATTTTTCGCGAGTGCGGATGCGGATAAATCGGCGGACATCACAATTTGGAGATTGATACGACCAAATCCGTTAATTTGATGTAGCCTCATCAGTAAGTAAATAAGTCTACGTATCCTCCCAAAATATATACTCGTAATGTAACCGAAATTAAATTATCTTAAATCTACTTTTCAATAAAATAGTAATCAATAAATCGTAATTGTATATTGTACATCCAATAACAGTACGGCAACATTCAATTAATGGTGAACTTCAGTAGATACAAAGAACAAAATCATATTTTACCAAACCTGTCATTCTCATACCAACAAACCACCAAACCATCAAGTAAAACTACCCTTGAGATACTCGTATCAACAAAATTTCATGCAATATTAAATATATTTTAGTATTTTTAATAAGAAATTATATCCACCTGCAATCTATTTTTGGAATTGTGCGGTGGTTGGTTATCTCCAACAGGTAGCTATACCAACATCTTATAATCGTATATATAATATCAAGGTGAACAAATTCTTGAGTGTGGTTATGGCTATATAGATGCGATGGAGGTAACATAAACCAGTCGATTTTATACCCAGTGTGAGTTCAGCTTTATTATGATACGTATAAATTAAAGATCAAAATTGTTAACTTTAACGAGATTTTTCGGAGTCTGTTTCACACGCAGAGATCCAGCGAATCCTATATACGTACGAGTATATACCACCAAACCATAAATTTAATTTATTATGGATTTGAGATTTTATTGATTTATAATTGAAATTAATAAATATAATTTTTGTGCCCTATACGCATATAAATAAATATTGTGTTATTTATTTGTATATTTTATGATTAGATTTTTTCCCAATTTTCCGGTGCTATACATCACCGACAGTGTTTTTTTTTTTGTACGCGCAGGGATAGTATTTGTGTATACTACGAGCATAAAGATAGACACCGAAAGATAATTAATGATGGTATTATCTCTCTATACAAAGCGCGCTGAAATTTATTTAATCTAATTTATTACGACTGGATTTGTGAATTCATGTTTGATTTATTGATCTAAATTAGATATTTATTGTCCGTCGAGACTTTGTGAAAAGTTTAAGCTTTTTAGTCTTTCTCCGTATTATCGTAGCACAAAGAACATTTTCCATTTCGCATCAATCATGGTATACGAAATGACAATTTGATTGACATTTAAAATACAACACCAAAAATTATATATTATTATAAGACCTCTAAGTGGAAATCTTTGGCTACGCTCGTTACAAAAAAATAAAAAAAATAAAAATAAAAGCTCCAGATTAAACTAAAGTCGGGTATATAATTTAGGTTAACATCTTTTTAACCAATAAGTTTTCCTGATCGATCTCCACAACACACCCAACTAATTTTTTTTTTTGGCCTTTAATACGTTTCGGTTATTATTATTTATTTGCTTTTCGGTAGATTATAAAGCTTTGTGTTGTAATATTTTCTATTTATTTATTATGGTTCCTTTCATAATTCCTCTATACAAATATATCCATTTATATAAAAAAGGATACGCCTCCATCTCTTATAATATTGTAAATTAAGAAACGAATATGGGTTTGCATATAGGCATCGGGTAAGGATGGGACACAAATTAAACTTTCGCTTTACTATACAAGTTTTTGTTGGGTAAGCTTTAATAAATATCGTTCATAAATATATGAAGTATATGGGTATTATGTAATGTGTACAGTGAACGAATTATGTATTCAGATCAAATTCTTCTAAATCATATAATTTTTAATTAGCAACGAATTTGACTACCGTACTGGACCCTTTTTGTATAAAACGTACGTATTTTTGTTTGGCTTAGTTGTACCTAGTTTTACCCTTAGTATGTAGTAATGTTAATATATGTATGTGTTAGTAATTAAAGAAAGTGGTTTGTAGATTTCGCCCGATAGTTTTGAAATATTATATTCATCCCAAAATGTTACTTATTTTGATTGGTTTAGTTTCTATTTTGTATTAAAACAAGTAAAGTAATCATAACAAATGGTGACCTCAAAATTTTTGCAGATTTATCATTTACTATATCGCTGAAGTCGGATAAAGTGGTTTTCAGAAAGTTCCGTGTGAGTGTGTGTCTCTTCATAGTTAAGCTTTTTCCATAAATTTGGAGCCCCTCAGCCTAGGGTACTCAGAGGGCTTCGGCTGTCTCTGTGTACACCTACCTAACTCCAAGCTAGCGGCGTCCTCGTCGCGGGGAGCGGATACTGGTTCGACAGTAGCAAAGTGCTACCGGAGACCAAATGCCAGTGGTATTAATTGGCTAAAACAAACAATGAGTACAACAAATACGGAATGTAATATCTCAGGTAGTACAGCAGCAGATATGCTGGCAAGTCCACACTCTTCGGAGGCAGGCCCAACAGATTCTGGGGTGGACCAATCATTGTTTAATCCATTTGAACGAAGTTCCAAATTAAGAAGGTCACCAAGATCTTCAACTGGAAACATATTTCAGTACGAGAAGGAAAATGCCGTACTCCGTGAACAACTAAGAGAAATAAAAGAATTTACAACTAAATTCAAAGAAGAATTTACAATTTTAAAGAAAGAGAACGAAGAACTGAAAAAGCAGTTGAAACACGAGCAGAACTTGGGACGACACCTAGCCCTGCAGTCGCTGATGACACTAATCCATTCCATACGGATGAAGAAGAAATAGAAAGAGAAACAAATTGGATGTTGAACCGGAATAAAAGACCAAGTAAGAAAAGGAAAGCGCAACACTCACCAGAAATGGCAGTAACTTTACCATCAACTTCAAAAGAGGTTTCTAGAAAACAGTTCATCATCAAAAAACCACTAGCTCTAGAACAACAACCAGCTAAACCAAAAGGAAAATCACCTCCACCAATAAATGTCGTCGGCATATCATATTTTTCCACTATGCAATCGATTATCAAATCGATTACGGTAGTCGAGTATAAACTCGTATCTTTAAACAATGGTGTCTGGAAAATTAATGTTGTAGACTCTGAAACCAATAGAGCTTTGGCTACAAAGCTTAATTCCGAAGGGCATCAGTGGTTTACCTCTGAGAATAAGAATGATCGCCCAATCAAAGTTATGGCTAGAGGACTTCATCCAACCTGCGCAAATGAGGAAATTATTGAGGACCTCAAACAAAAGGGTTATCAAATATAAAATGCCTTAAACATCATTAAAAAAGAAAAAATCGAAACTGAAAAAGGAGTTCAAATTAGCAAAAGAAGGCTTCCACTAGAGAGGAGAGAGGGGTTATAATCATACACAGAAATATTGCCAAAGAGAGACTAGATGCGTGAAATGTGCCGAAAACCATCATGCCCCCCCTGTTAGTAAAAATATAGCTGCAAAATGTGTCAATTGCAATAAGTCACATCCCGCAAACTATCGGGGATGTGAATAGCTAAGGAGCTACAAAGAATAAAAAATAAAACGCGAAAACAAAGTCCAGGAATATCAGTTAAAAATTATCAAACTTCCATCAAAGATGTGCATAAACCTCAACGGGAGAACCAAAACTATACTCGCAAGTAGTCATGATAAAAGATAATAAGAAGCATGGAAGCTTTTAACATTCGTCTAGCTAAACAAGAGAAATGCCTCCAAGCTCTAAGCAACAGGTTAGATAAGCAAGACTCTCTAAATGAAATGAAATCCAGGCTCTATTAAAATGATGCAAACAGCAAATAAAACATTAAGAATAGTAACCTGGAATGCAAATGGGCTAATGCAACATATTCCAGAATTAGAAATTTTCCTACATACTGAAATACTAGATACGAGTATATGCCTAGTATCGGAAACCTATTTTACTTCCAGTAGGGGAGGGCAAGGGGAGGATCGTCCGTGGTTATAAAAGAAAACATCAAACACTTTATAGATCTTAAAATTGAAGAGGAATTTATGCAATTAGTCACCTTGAAAGTATTTGAGAAAGAAGACTATTTTACATTATTTAACTCACTTGGATCAAGTTTCATAATCGTAGGTGATTTTAATTCAAAAAACACCTACTGGGGATCAAGAGTAACCTCTAAAAAAGGAAGAGAGCTGTTTGAAGCAGGAAGACTATGCAATTGCGATTTTCATTCTAGAGATCAACCAACTTATTGGCCTACGGATAGAAACAAAATACCCGATATCATTGACTTCTTTATCACCAAAAATAAAGGGTGGTTAAATTTTAAGGGCCGACGTTGAATGTGAACCACACCTAAACGTCAAGTTTTTTTCTGCATTTCTCTTTCAAATCAAAATGCATATCGTGTACTTCGTGATTTTTTCGGTCAATTTAATCGTCCAAATGTGCGTACAATCGGAAAAATCGTGCAAAAATTTGAGCAAACCGGGTTTGTAGGAGATTTTAAAACACCAGTGCATGCTCGTACAGCTCGTACAGCAGAAAATATTACTGCTGTTCGCGATAGTGTGGCTGAAGAGCCGTCCACCCAACTCGTCGTCGTGCCCAACAATTGCACCTCTCACGCTCGTCGTTGATGAACATTATGCATAAAGACTTGCATTAACACGCTTATAAGGTGCAATTGACTCAAGAACTAAAGCTTCTTGACCTTTCCAAACGTCGTCAATGGTCAGAATGGTGGCAAGAAATGGCAACAGTGGATGATCAATTTTCGAAGAAAATCATCTTCAGTTATGAGGCACATTTTCACCTCAGTGGATTTGTCAATAAGCAGAATTGCCGCATTTGGGCAAATCATAATCCAAGAGTGATTATCGAAAAACCAATGCACCCACAAAGAGTGACTGTTTGGTGCGGTTTATGGGCTGGCGGCATCATCGGGTCGTATTTTTTCCAAAATGAGGCCGGTCAGGCAGTTACTGTGAATGGTGTTCGCTATCGTGAGATGATAACGGACTTTTTATGGCCCGAATTGGAAGATATAAATGTGGACGATATGTGGTTTCAACAGGACGGTGCCACTTGCCACACAGCTAACGAAACAATGGCTCTTTATCTCACTTGGTGGCGATACCAATTGGCCGCCAAGATCATGTGATTTGACACCGTTGGACTCCTTTCTTTGGGGTTATTTGAAAGGAAAGGTGTACGTCGATAAGCCAGCAACAATTCAAGAGCTAAAGGATGAGATAATTCTGCACATTAACGGCATAGAACCTCAATTATGCCTAAGCGTCATCGAAAATTTGAACCATCGGGTGGAGGTGTGCCGCCGAGGTCGCGGCGGCCATTTGGCCGATATTTTGTTCCATACATAATTGAACCATACCATATTATCATAATAAAAAGAATTGACAATAATTTCCTAAATAATTTGTGTTTTATTCAAAATCAACATCGGCCCTTAAAATTTAACCACCCTTTAGAAGCGATAAGTACATTCATCTGTGGGCAAAAAGTAGTAAGACATTCTAATTTAAATTTCCCGCGGAAAACCATTCGTCGAAATATTTTTTTTTCTATGTTGGTATGACTGTTAGTGACATCTGTGCCAAATGTCACATCAAAATAGTCATTAGTGTTTAGTATACGCTTGTCTTTGAAGTACAAAAAGTGCATTCGGCGATTTTTACAATGAGTGAAATTATTCAACAAAGAAGTTCCATTAAATTTTGTGTGCGTGCGGAATCAATTTTGTGGTGCCGAAACATTCAGAATGTTGCAAAAGGCCTTCGGTGATAATTATATGTCGCGAGCAAGTGTTTTTGATTGGTACAAATTGTTCAAAGAGGGTCGAGAACGTGTAGACGACGAACCACGTCTAGGACGACCATCAACGTCAACTGATGATCAACACGTTAATAAAATCAAGGAACTGGTAGAATCGACGATTAACGGTCAGAGACCTTACTGGCATCGTTGAAATATCGGTAGGATCAGTGAAAACCATTTTGAAAGATCATTTGGGCCTAAAAAAAGTGAAAGCACGATTGGTTCCAAAATCACTCAATTTTTTGGAAAAACAGCGTCGCGTTGACGTCTGTGAAACAATGCTTTCCGACTACCAGGATGTCATGAAACGTATTGTAACTGGCGATGAGTCTTGGATATATGCTTACGATCTGGAAACAGACGATCAATCGGCCGAATATCGTGCCAAAGTTGAGCCGAAGCCGAAAAAACCACGTCAAAGCAAGTCAAGTGGTCGAGGTGTAGCGCACTCCGATTTCCTTCCGACCGGCCAAACTGTCAACAAGGAATACTATTTGAGTGTTATGCGTCGTTTGCGCGAAGCTATTCGTAAAAAGAGGCCGGAATTATGGGTCGACAACTCTTGGTTTTTGCACGACGATAATGCACCTTCTCATACTGCATTGGTTTTACGTGATTTTTTCGCCAAAAATTCCACCCATATCGTTCGGCAACCACCGTATTCGCCTGATTTAGCTCCGTGTGACTTCTGGCTGTTCAGCAAACTCAAACTCTGGTCGTTCTTGATTTTGGAACTTAAAAAGCACCACTCCCGAAAAAAGCATTAAACGAAAGTGAGTAGCAGCGGGAAAATTATATGTGGTGTTAAAGTATGAAAAGTGCTTTGAGTTAAAATATTTGTAAATGGTGTTAAGTGAATTCAAAAAGTCAATAATTGTGGGAGTAGCGAGAACACTATTGTGGGAATTAGTGGTAAAGTGTTCATTGAATATTAGGAAATTGTTCGGAGATTATTTTCGCAAATATACAACAACGATGGTCAATTCTATAGCGGTATTCAAAATCCAGTGTTACGAACCAGATTTTAAAGGGCAAGTTCGTAACAATTGGTGACAGCGGTGGAGTTGTGAATTTGACGGTTGCGGAATTAAAATTTCAGTTAAAGCAGCGTAATTTACTGACGGATTACTTTAGGATATGGAGGAGCAAGGGTTAGAACCGGATAGTTAAGAGTTCGAAGATATGGTGGAGGCGGTTTCCGGACCATCTGGCACTTCGTATAAGGCGTAGTATTTGGCTGTTATAACTCAAAAATATGATCATCAAGGTAAAATTAGCGCAACAAACGGATCAATAAAGAATTAGTGCGAGAAATTAAAGTAGAAACTTAAGAAGTTAAAACAGGCAACGAACACATCGAGAAGAAGCAAGATTAAATGACAGACATAATATTTGGTAAACGAAATGATGATGTAGGCGATATTAAGCAGAAGATCGACCATTCGCATAATGGTGGAACCGGATGATGAAGATCATGTGGAGTGGGTGTCATTGGGTGGGAGGGACCATACGTCCTTATAGGGTCGAGTGACGGTGAGGAGGCAGCAGATATGGTAAATTAGCTGAGCCAATTCAGCGTTGTTGAAAAATTCAACCGAAATATTGCTTGAGTACAAGAAGGAGAAAGAGGCGGAATACTGAGGGTTTTGGATGCTCAACCGTATGCAAAATCAGCGTCTTACAATGAGTCGTCTATTGGGCAGCAGGAACCAAGAGAGTTTTGTGTCCATAGTGAATAGGGTTGACGGCGGACCACCTAGTTCAGATAGATAAGCACGAATTGCAGCGCATCGATTATGTTGGTATAAGAATGACTTAATGAAAAATGAGAAATTTGTTGCAGGTGATGTTCACGATCGAAGCCGAAAAGCGATTGTAACAGCTACGTGACTCATAACACGAACGGATGCCGAATGGTGAAGTGTTAAATAAGACAGAAAAGTTTCTGAAGAAGATACCGGCCAAAATGAGTGGTGGCTGCGGATGGTATACCATAGTTATGATTAATAGACAATCCACAAGAAGACTGTTCAGCGTGTGCAGTAGGTGTTTTGCAACTGTCTGTTCACAGAAAGGAGATTTTTTCAGAAGTTGCAAAGGAGGAGCGGCTTGTTATCAAGGATAAAGCTGAGGCAGGCGGAATGAACCATACATGGTAATTGCGTGGTTGGATTGCGTGAAGAGGCGGTGCCAAGCGAGTAGTTACATTTGTTTGCGTTCTACGGAATGAATTGCAAAAGTGGTGGTTAGGATCCTCTGCGGGTCGAACAAGCTTGTTGTATTTGTGCAGAGAACAAGAGTCACGCTGAAATGTTTTTTTTTATTAGAAATAAAATTTGGTCTTCACGCACCAACATTTATTTTATTCGTTCCATTGCGTTTTCGACTGAAGGTTAAAAAATTAACAAAATTAAGTTTAATTCAACAATTGAACATTTTGGGTGGCATAAATTCCACTTAAATTGGTTTTCTTTGGCGAAACATTAATTCAGCTTAGATGAGTTAATCAAGGAATATCAGTTTGATAACATTTATAAAATTTAGTGACATCTAGGTTTAAGTGGTAGTATTAGAAGTAGTTTTATAACAATTTAGTGAGATTGCAGGTAGCAGATTAGTTGTGAGTCTGTGGAAAAATGGGTCAGGGGATGAAATTATAAGTTATGTTAAAGTGAAAATAGTGGTCTGATTAAAAATATTTGGAAATGGTGTTAAGGGAATTAATAAATATTTGTGGAAAGAAGTATGGTAAATAACAGCAGGCATATTACTGTGTGAACATTTCTGGTATGTTCGCCAATATTCCGGTAGTGGTTCAGTGATATTTTCAATACGGGTTGATATTGAGGTGATACGAACTTGATTTGGGAGGGAAAATTTATAACAATAATAATACGAGTATGTTCATTCATAGCAACAAATCTAAAAGACAAAATAATCTATGGACATTAAACGATAACTAATTTCCCATATCAAAACAAATTCTTTTGATTACCAAATATTTAATATTTCATAGATTTTTGACTGATTATCTTAATATGCCGGTACAAAGGAATCCATTTGATCAGATTCATTAAATCACATAATCAATGAACTAAAAATTTAATGTATCGACAAAAAGCGCACAAAGTGAAGGGATGCTGAGAATAAAAATAAATATATAGGAAATTAATTTTTGTTCTCGTTTGAATTTTTCAATGTGCACTGTTCTCCATTCACCCGTTCTTCCTGCAGCTATATAAATATTACGACAATGATAACAGTGAAAATATAAATTTAGGTTTAATTTACATGCAGCATTTCAACTCAACTCATCAAGGGGTAAATCAATAAATACAACATTTACAATTAAAAAATAATTTCGTTGTTCATTGAATTGTTTCAAAATTGATCAATTATTTGATCTTTTTATGATTTCGCATCCCTTGTGCAGCCGGTCCCCATGCACACTTTCTTATATACATAGATGTACGAATATAGAAGAACAACAACAATCAATTTAATTTTAACAAAATGTTGAACAAATACAAAGCAAACAGAAAACTCAAATCAATTGAAACAAAATAATTACATGGAACAAAAAAAATTTAATCTCGTCCTTATTATTTAAACAGGAAAAAAAACACCCTCATTATGATTCTTCGTGTTGCTGTGTCACCCTCCCGTACAAAACCATAACCATCGTACATTATATTTTCTACGGCATTTTTCTTATGAAATGAACGTTTCTCATTGTGTAATTACAGTGGTATTTTGTTCTTTCGTTCGTTCGTCCTGGCGTGTTGGTGTACATTTTGTAACGCTACAAGTTTACCGTCTTACGACCGTATACCCTAACGCTAAAGAAATTTGTCCCCATTTCATGCACTAACCCCATGTGCGGCTTTGATTCCCGCAGCTCAGTCTTGTAGGGGATGTGGTCGTGGGTTTTTGGGGTTAGACGAAATGCGGGACCTAGATTACCGCACAATAACAAAAGAGAAAGAGAAAGATGGCCTAATATTTACCATCTAAAGGTTGAAAAAAAATGAAAAGTGGGGTCCTCGGACCCAAAACTGGCGGGTCCTACATATTTCAAGCGGATGTTTTACCCATGGTTGTTAATTCTGGTTTCTTAGGGTAACATAATTACCCTAAGAAATACGCACCAAAAAAAAATATTAATAGAGAAGCTTAACGATTAGTGGTTTAATGGCGTGGAGGAGGTCCTCAGCAGAAAGAGGGTGTCCCGCCTATGGGCAGGGTTACTTTCGATGCCCTCGCTCCTAGCAAGACTCAGCTTTGCTAGAAGCAACTAAGGAACCTCGCCACGATTAGAATGGTTAGTATCTCTACTGCACTAAAATCATACTTACCAAAAAAAAAAAAAAAAAAATTTAGTCTGCAAAGCACTAGACTAAAAAACTCGCACTTTTAATTTACCTCCCGGATCAGTCTTTCAATGTATGTATTTCACTAACGTTTATTTTTATTTTTAAATTAATGAACAAAAATTTTCTTTGGTGTCAAACATAAATCAAACTTGCAACACTCCCACAAAACGAATTTTTCGGATATTTCACATTTATTGGCACTTGATTTGATTACATTCCCCGATTACATCAATTTATTTATGTAACTTAATGAACACTGTATAGTATCACGAGATAATAAACACATCCAATTTTCTTAATTAAATTTATTTCAGATTAATTTATACTTTTTTTTAAAATTATTATTGTATTTCACTAAATTTTACACATGTTAACAAACGCATTTTATTTTAGATATCAGGAAATTACCCAAAAAGAAACTGAACTTTCTACCTCTTCTAAACACAGCTGCACGGCTGACTGTCTAGCACGCAACTCCCTCTTCTTTCTTTCCGTTGTACATTTTATACCAAAAATTGAAAACAAATTATTGTACATTCATCAAAATGTACGAACGCAAAAACGTACAACAACGTGACATTGATTTTCGCTTACTCAATGCACGCGCAAAAATTTATTTACATCAACAAAAAATCAATCGATCGAAAGGTGCAATTGTAGGTATTTTCAATAGCAGAGTTTTTTTTCATGCCATTTACCTCAAGACATATCGATGCAAAAATAAATTGATAATGTTGCATTATATATTATTATGGTTTACGTTTATTCACCTACTGCATGGATATATACAGTAATCTGAGTAACATAAGCAACCAATAACAATGCGAAATACGGCATGGTAATTTCTTTTGGTAGAATTTGAGGTATCACCTCGAAGGTTATGCCGTATGTTAAAATTTGATGTTTGGGTTGATAACGGAACTGAATAAAATTCCGTTACAATTTCGAGCACCATTTTGGAATGTATTGTTCAGCTTTTATTAAGAAAATGCTTTAATTCTATTTTGTTTTATGTGCATTGAATACCTTTTGTGTAATGATTATTGATGCTGAATAAATAGAATAATGATTTAGTTCCACGTCTTCTTTGCTCTTACGTATGCCCTCTCGTAGAACACAATGGAGCTTTTGTTAAACTGGGTCATGTTATTGTGTGTGGAGTGGTGATTTGAATTATAGAATACAGTACAGTAATTAGTATACAGTTTCTTTTATACTTTAGTAACATTGCGGTAGATCGTAGTTAAACGATGGGGTGTCAATTAAACGAGAATCGAAATTTTTATAAATACAGGCCAGATTTTGTAACCTGATTCAAATACATCTGACCAAATTTTATCAATGTAACAAATCTCTTCGAGTTTTTTGTTTCGCGTGTGCTGCCGATGGTGTCCTAAAACCAAATTGTGTTAACTGTATGTCAGGAAACGTCAACTCGGAGAAAGTATCCGCTGCGGACAAAAATCGCGGGACTCAAGAGCAACATCAGGAGTAGGAGACCACAATTATTGCTCGAAATTCTTGTTATCTAACCCCAAATTTAAAAAACAATCAACAGTAAATTTCATTTCAAATTTTCATGCTGTATAAGTAAGCGGAAATTTCTCAGCGGAAAATAAGAAAATTCGCTACTCGCCGCAAGTGGCAGCACCATCGCAAAAGAGAATTTATTTTATTATATAATTACCAGCGGAAGTTTTTTTATTAATTTTTTATCTCTTTTTTCACTAAGTAAAACATCCCAGCGGAATAAAATATTAAAAGTGATCCTTAAAGTGACAAATTGATTGATCTCCGAAATAAAGGAACTCGGTACATGAAATTTAACAATATTTCGTCTTTCCGCCAATCTTAAAGAATAACGATGAAATTTGGATAGTAGTTTTGATCAGGAATTTTAAAGTAAGTTTTGGACAAAATTCTATCACCTGTTCATGCTGGACTAAACTTGGCCATTTCATAACCAATACTTTTGAAAATTTAAATTTTTTTATAAATTTATTTTCAGTTTTTGGCCAATATATCAGAAACTTTCACTAGTAAGCAATACTTTCGGTTGTTTTTCTAATAGCTTAGGTAATCCTAAGACTACGAGCAAAATTTAGGGAATCAAAAAATTTTAGTGAAAATTCTAATCCATCAATTTTCCCCAAATTTTCCTCGTAGTCTCAGTATGACCTAGAAGAATAATCGAAAGTATTGGTTGCTAGTGGAAGTTTTTGAGATATTGGCTAAAAACTGAAAACAACTTACGAGTATATTGCCGCAGAAAATCAAAAAATTATAATGAAAATCCCAATCCATTAATTTTCCCCAAATTTTCTTCGTAATCTCAGTATGACCTAAGCTATTAAAAAAACAATTTAAAGTATTTTTTTTTTTTACAAACATATTGGTGCAATTTATTAGATGTAATTGAATTTTGCGAATAAACATGAGTAGCTCGAAATTTCCGAGTGCATCAATAAGCAACACTTGTGAAGAGTATATGGTTCGAGTCGGCTGAAGGTTAGGTTAGCATTTTATAGTTTTGATTATTCGGCTTTGTAACACTCGTATGCCTTTCATAGTTCTTAATGATGCTCCAGTCCATATTGCACTCATATATGTTAACCGCGAGTTTATATATGCATGGTAAATCATCCAGGCTGTTTTAATATTAATGTGTTTCCTAATTTTTTATGCAAACGCATACGGCCAAATTGATTTTTTTAGGGTTGATATATGATTCCTAAGGTGATCATCGATTATCAAGCCAAGGTAAATGTTGGAACGAACTTGATTATATTTATCATTAGCAATGACAAAATAACTAAGAAGGGAAGTTGGAAAAGATTTATTTTGAAATAGCATGTAGTTGGTTTTAGATTTGTTTAGCGACATACGGTTTGCAGAAAGCCAATTCTGTATTTTAATGAGATCATTTGACATATTTCCAATGAGTACAAACGGGTCCTTCGCCTTATATACTATAATAGCATCATCTGCGTACATTATGAGGCTACCATTAATTTCTACATTAAAAATATCATTTATAAAAAAATTGAAGGCCAATGGTCCAAAGACGGAGCCTTCAGGTACACCAGCGATGATTTCTAGCGGTAAACTTTCAACTTCATTTGCAACAGTATACTGTACTCGATTTTTAAAATAGGTAGCTAAAAGTGATGCAGTGTTGACTGTCGGATTTAGTTTCTGAAATTTTTCTAATAGAAACTTTTGTGATACCATATCAAATGCTTTTTTAAGATCAGATACATAAAATTGAGACATATTGTTTGGTTTCTAATGACAGTAAAATTTCATTGATAACTGTGACAGCAGCAGATGTCTTATTTGATTTATCTACAAAGCCATTGATATTTATTTATTATTTTATGCGTGTTAAAGTTAAAACTTTACTTCTATGCACAATAATTTTTTCGAAGATTTTAGAAAAAACATTAAGCACTGAAATTGGTCGATAGTTTGCTGATTGAGTTTTATCACCCGATTTATATATAGGATATACTTTTGCAATTTTAAGGCAATCAGGGGAAAATCCCATTACTAATTGACTCATTTATTAATCTAACAATTATTGGTATAGAAATATGACAGACCTTTTTCAAGAATTTCGACGAAATTTTATCATATCCTGCGGCCGCATGTTGGTTTAAGTTTTTTATTATTTTAGAAACCTCCAAATAGCCTGTTTTTGCAAAATCAAGTGCGGGTAAATTCTCGTACTTTAGATAAGTACTGAAATGTGGAACAATAGCATTGATGAAAGAAACTTGATTGATAATAGATACATTGACAAAGTGATAATTTAATACGTTAGCAATTTCGGCAGAGTCAGAAACGAGCTGACCATTTGCGTTTACTATTGCAGTCACGCTTTTATTTTTAGTTTTGAAATCTCTGTTATAAAGCAGACTTTTAAGAAACATCCAAGTTTTCTTTGAGTTATTTATAGATGATTGCATTTTTTTCAAGCTCCTGCTTAGTATAAACAGCTAGATTCCTAAAGTATTTAAATCTGGATACATAATAAGCATTATCCGGGTATTTAAGTTTTAATTTATAGAAACGGTTTCTTATTTGAAGGATTAGTAGGAAATCATTTGTTAGCCAATTATTCATCTGAGTATGCCGTTTTATGATCTTAGTATTATTAGAAATGAGATATGAAAAATCATAGATGATATCGTTAAATGTATTGTAGTATATGTCTGATGATATAAGTTCATTCATGATTTGCTCATAGTTAAGAATTGTAAAACAAGATTGATTAATTTTTGGAATTTTACTTATATCAGATTTATCAATCAACAGAATACGATGATCGAAATCAGGTGAATCGAATAAACTCGTAGTAAAATTATGTTTGATTAGATCGGTAGAAGCATGATCAATAATAGATGGTGTTGAGGACAAACGAGTGTAGAAATCAGTATTTAAGTTATTAAGATGAACGAATCCACAAGTTGAAGCCACTGATTTCAGCCAAACAGTTCTGTGGTCATGCTTATCCAATAGATTAACATTAAAATCACCTAACATTAATGAATTAGGGTATTTAGATAGCAAGGTATCTAGTTTATCAAAAAACACGTCATCTGAGCAAGTGTTTGTACGATATACACCAATAATCTTACTCTTCAGTAATGGAAACTCAACAACAATGAAACTAGAATCAAATAAATTAAAGTTTTCTTTTTCAAAAGCTAAGATAGATTTAATTGGTACTGTATTGGTATTGGTTACTAGTGGAAGTTTTTGAGATATTGGCCAAAAACCGAAAATAACTTATATGGCCACAGAAAATCAAAAAATTATAATGAAAATTCTAATCCATCAATTTTCCCCAAATTTTCCTCGTAGTCTCAGTATGAGCTAAGTTGTTAGAAAAACAACCGAAAGTATTGGTTACTAGTGGAAGTTTTTGAGATATTGGCCAAAAAGTACTATCCAAATTTCATCGTCGTTCTTTAAAAATGGCGGAGACACGGAATTTTGTTAAATTTCAAGATTTCATGTACCAAGTTGCTTTACTTCGCAGAACTATCAATTCGTCATTTCGGATCGTCATTAAGGATCACTTTTAATATTTTATTCCGCTGGGATATTTCATCTAGTGGAAAAGAAAATCAAAATGAATAAAAAAATTCCGCTGGTAATTATATAACAAAATAACTGCTCTTTTGTGATGGTGCTGTCATTTACGGCGAGTAGCGCAATCTCTTATTTTCCACAATCTTATACAGCATTGACTGAATTTGTCCCAAATGTATCCCAAACTGTTGGAAAATTGTTTAATCTTTACGACGATACTATTGAGGGGCTCAGAGACTTCCCTAACATAAATCTTAAAGATTATCTAAAAAATTTTCAATTTCACTACAAGACAGATCAACGAGACGATATGTTTCACATGATTTTTAGATGTGATATGGATTTTTAGACTCGCCACGGCGGTGAGAGAGGTTATGTCTGACAACATTATCGATTACGATCATGCAAAACGAATTGTGGTTATAGGTACCTTGCTCGAAAATAGAGGAAGAATACTTACTAGTCCCGTAGAAGAATAATTCGCAAAGCTCAAAAAGGACAAGTCATATATGACTCAGATCTCTATGCAATACCTAACTCGGTCCCAGTGTACACTTCCCGTTTATTGTAGAGGATTTTTTAATATTAGGCGGACCCCACCTCACCCCTAACACTAACATTTGGATGGTTATTCACTTTTTATAGAAAAAATATTTAAAAATTATGGTCCGAGACGTGAAAACAGATTTAAGTCCGTATAGGCACCTGAACACAACCATGAGCTACTTGGGATTTATCGATTTAACGGAAGCAGAACCTCAAGAGTTAATGGCATCAAAAACTTTCTATGAATCTAGCTAAGCCGATATTCGACGTGCAGTAGTGGCGTCCATTCGCTGGTATTTCAGATTTTTTTAGGGTATTTCCTCATACCTCCGAACCACGGAAACCATCCGAATAACCGATATACACTCACATCAAATAAAATAAAAACAATAAACCATCTGTCGAACCCAATTAAACTATCGTAAATAGCAACATAATACACAATTTTTATGTTCGGTCAACATAAAATCAGATTTAATCGGCACTCCCCATAATTCATGTTTGCCCATATCTAAACAACATATACATTTTATACATACATACAGGTTCTCGTACATCTATCTATTTTCCAATTACATACTAAAAAATTTTCTCGTCCGCAGCGCTCTACATTGTGTTTTCAAAAATTTTAGATAAACAGATAAAAACACAATATTTCCCAAAAACATAAATTTTATTTTTAAATATTTTTATTTTACATTTTAATATAAAAATAAACCCATTAAATTGAACGAGCTTTTTCAAACTTTTTGGTTTATACATCCAAAAATTTTATTTGCATTTTTACATACAAATAATTTTTAAAAACAGATTTTTAATTTTGTTTTTTTTCCTCGTTTTGTTACAAAACATATTTTTACAGTGAAAAAAGCTCTACACAATTATTATAATTTACTGTGTAAGCTTTATTATAGTGGCGTAGTATCGGGTTATGTGCGGCCGATACTGTAAACATATTTATTGGTTGGCAAATAATCGCCAAAATGAAATAAAATTATTTTGATAAAATAATTCAAATTACCTCGTTATATTGAAATTAATTTTATTTTATGTTTACGAGATTACTAAAATTCTTTTATGATATTTTTTATAAAAATATTTATGATTTTGCATAAATTTTATTTTGTTTGTTTAGTGTGCAGCTAATTAAAATAATTAATGTGAGTTTTAGTTGCACACTGATTTATGACTATTTGTCGTCAGTAAATAAATCCGCAAAAATTCGTACTTAAAAATAATGTTGAAAGCTTTTGGTTACATACACAAAGAAAACGTTTTTGTTCCGACATCCATCCATTATCTATTCAAATAATACAAAAGCTTAGAAAAAAGCACAAGGAATAAAACAAACGCAAAATTTTTCCTGAACATTTTTTTTTTGTTTCAGCTAGGCCAACAACAAATCTACGTAAAGTACCCAAATATTACGATGAAAAGTCTACCGAAAAAAGCAAAAAGTTAAGGGAGGAAATATAAAAAGGATCACAACTTTATTATATAACATAAAGCAGCACAGCTATTAAGGGAGATGCTCGAGTGGTATAAAAATATCGATTTTATCAAAATCCTTGAGCTTTCTCTTAACCCACAAAACAAAAACAACAATAACAATAAATTATACAATTATTACGTAATAAAATTGTACATTTCAGTAATTAAATAAACAAAATTTAATATTTAATTAATTTAAACGAATTTATTAAGATTTTTGTCGTCACAATTTTCGTGCGCAAAACACATTTTAGTTTTTTTTGGTAATAAAATTTATTATTTATGCCGACCGAGTGTGGGTATCGTCACATTTCCTGGAAGTTAAATTTTATATAAAGTCATTACGGACATATTTCTCAGGTTGGTTCCATTATAGAACGAATTGACCTGAAAATTGAGCATATTTTTGTGATGCTGAGGGTGATAAAATTTGATCGTATATCTTTGATTTGGGTTGTGGTTCTTGGAAGAGACAATAAAATATTAAGTGCAGTTCGACATTTAACCGGACCGTTTCTTGTTTAAATGTAGGTAAACTCAATCTTTAATTTAAGAATTGGCTTCACCTCATCTTGCTCTAGAAAATTGTGTTTTAACTGTAAATAGAGTTGCCACGTGGCGGCGAATAGAATTTAATAAATAATGATATTTGGCCTACACTAGCTACAGTAACTTAACGTATGTGCAGACGATCTGCATGAAACAGCTTGGAGAAGTTAGATCATGTGCGCGAAAAACTTACACGGTGGATTAATGCAAAAGTCACTCTATTCATTATACGATTTTATAATCAAAGCGTGGGACAAAGTGAGAGTCGAGATCGTGGTAAGATATTTAAAAATTGCGGTGTCTCGAATATGAAGGCGCTTAAGGTAAAATCGATGAACTGTGCAGATTTAACCATTGGACCCGCATACGATGAAAACCACTAATTGCATCATATCGCTGACAAACAGAAAACTCCAAGGAAACTAGATTTTATTGGTAAATTATTAATGACCGTAATCTCCATTCTTGATTGGAGTGCAGTGCTGTATTCACTAAAATACCTCAGATGAGTAAATATATCTCATAATCAGTAAATCTTGGAATAAAATCGTCTGAAACTACACACTTACGCTTTCTCCATTTTTTTGGAGCTCTTAGATAAATTTGGGGTTTTCGTTGTTTGCAAATATTTTTCGGTTGTGAATATTTTCATAAATACAAAGTTATTGCTAAAACCAACAACAACAAACCAAAATGTCTATGTGTGTGTGTAAAAACTTGTATTATCGAACAAATAAAATAACTACACATTAACGAGTTAAAAATTAATTCAATAGTATTTAATGGGGGCACCAGTCTGTACGTCTCAGCATGACTAATTGGAAAATCATACACAATTTTCAAAACGTTTGCTTTCTGGTATACGATACCGCCTTGTTTGGTAGTTGATCTTAATTTATTCACGGCTGCAACAGCTTCCTCTCCCGTTAGCATGTCATCTACGTAGAAGTAGATTGAAGCTGTTGAGTAGTTGTTGCGTTTTTTTTGAGCTAGTTGTAACAGAGCTCTTACTGCTAGAAAACTGGCAGCCATATACCATAGGTTACAGTGTTTAACCTGTAAACCGTGAAAGGCTTTCTAAGGCCATCCCTCTACACAATGAAAATCCCGAACATCTTTATGTATCCATACTTGTCTGCACATTTTTTCAATGTCGGCGATTACGACAAACTTGTGCTTTCGCCATCGAAGTAGGATATCTGTGAAGACTTGCTGAATCTTAGGGGCAGTCATCATTAAATCGTTCAATGATACGCTGGCTGTCGGTTTTGCTGAGTTATCAAATACCACACGGAGTTTAGTTGTGATGCTATCGTGTTTTAACGCTCTGTGATGTGGGATATAATTACTTTGTTTAACTGCCAGGTGCACTTGTTCCGGTTGCACTGATTGCATGTAATTGAGGGTGATGTATTTCTGGATGAACTGGTGATACATTTGTTTAAACGGTGGATCCCTCACAAAATTTCTTTCCAGTTGTATTAGTCTGGCTACAGCCGCTTTCTTAGATTCGGATAAGATAGTTATTTGAGTTGATCTTGATTTCGGGAAGCCTTTGAGTGAGTTTCTCAAAAATCAGCACATCAACGTTTAGACGGAATTCACCATCGAAACTTGGTGCAATTTAAGACTCTTAAAGTGACTGCAAGTACCGGCTTGGTTTCCTCCGATACCCAAAATGTTGTTAATTGTTCTTTTTTAGATTAAGCTTGTAGGCGGCTACCTTGTAGGCGGCTACCAATACCGCATTCATTCTTGTAGTAGGCAACAATACTGAAGAATCCGCGTTGTTGCAATGCAGGAACGTGTGCTGATTCGCTGATCTTACAGACGATGCATACGTTCGCACTCAACTAGGTGTTAACAGTAGCAAAGTTGACTCGCTTTAAAGGTTGTACAGCCGATAAATTGCCTTGTGTTTTCCATTATATTGATTTAGTGCTGCCCATTGCTTCTAAATACAGGAATTTCCTTTCCAAGAAGTTGAAATATTATGTTATTATTGGTAGCTCTCTTTGGTTGAGTAAAGTTGATTTACATAGCCGAATGGATTCTGTATCTAGTTTTCTTGATAGAATGAACGCTACGAATGATTCAGATGTGGAACATAATTTTAAGCGTTCGATATAATGCAGCCTTTCTTTTGCATTGTGATGGATGTTCCGAATTTTCCCTGCAGAAGCCACTTGCAGCGTTGGTGCAGATAAAAGCGAGTTGAAATATTTGTTCGCAAGGAGCAGAGTATTGACCTGGTCTGTATCAAATCTCATGCTTTCTCATAATTTTCTCCTACGTTTGAGAGATGGCTGACGAGTTGAGCCGCGCCTTTCAGGACGTGTGACTTTAAATAACGCATTTTAAATGTATTGGAGATTTTCTTGTATGTATGCGCCCGAGCCAGATAATCTCTGGTGAATGCTTGTATATCCACTTTCGGTAGTTTGATACTGTGCACCTCTTGCGGCGCCGTATTTGGCTTTTGACCCGTTTATAGTTCCTCTATTGTATCATCCATCTTATCCACTAAAGTAATCCTTGATGAAGTAGTTAATTCTAAGATCACCTGTTTTGATAATTACTGTTGTTGTCTGGGTTGTTGCCACTAAATGATGGCGATTGTAATTTATCTGAAAGTGACCTTAATCGCTGTTGTAATTCAAGCAGCAGAACTTCGACGTATGTGAAGCTGACCCGAAAAACGCATTTAAACTTTAGGTATGTTTCTCCGCTACTTTCATTAAAAGGCCCTTCAGCCCGAAAAATTAAAAAAAACTATGGAGAAAATCAAATTCCATCCCGAGAAAATAAAAACAATCTCACGTACACACAGCAAATTTTTAAGTATAAAATCTATTAGAAGAAGAGATTTGTCATACTCAAAAGAACCTAAATTAAAAATTTTTAAAAACAATACCCTCAAATAAATTTATTTGAAATTTTAACAGATATAACTGTATATGCCCAATTAATGCACTGACCATCAGCATTAAGTACACAAATGCTCATTACCTTACAATGAGGATAAGCGGCGTCTCCAGCTGATTTAATATATGCTTCTTTCAGTTTAGGTATCGGAATTATGCTCGTACGTCACCATAAATTTCTGGTTAATTCCATCGACTTGTTGCACTATATGGCAGAACTGCGAAACTGGTTCATCTTGTGTAACTCAATGCCTTCAGATGGAATTTCTAATGGGTTGGTACGTAACCATGATGGACCAATCCACCATAAAGTATCATTTTTCAGCTCAGTTGGGGGCATACCACGAGTTGCTCGATCAGCTGGATTTTCTGCTGATTTGACGTGATGCCACTGATTTCGGTTCGTGTAGGATAGTATGAGTCCAGTCCGATTTGCAACATATGTCGGCCACGATTTAGGTGGCTTAGATAACCAGTCCAATACTATCTTGGCATCGGTGTAGAAGAATTGTTTTGGTATGGTTTGGAAATTTAGTGCCTTTGTAACTGTTTCCATTAATTTCACCAATAACACAGCTGCGCAGAGCTCCAGTTTGGGAATTGACACTGTTTTTATGGGAGCTACCCTTGATTTGGCTGCGATGATATTAATATAAGCTTCTGTTGGTGATCTTATTGCACGAGAGTACAAAACTGCAGCATAGGCATCCTTAGATGCATCACAGAACCCATGAGTTTCTATTGTTTCGGTCGAACACAGCCACCTTTTGATTTCCAGTTGCTCGATTGTACGGAGCTCGTTTCTCAATCTCTTCCAATTCGTCTCACACGACTCTGGCAACATACCGTTCCATCCGAGTTTCCCGAGCCATAATTGCTGGAACATGACTTTAATCATGATGGTGGTCGGAGATAACCAACCCAGTGGGTCGAAGATCCTAGATGATTCTGACAATAAACTACGTTTCGTCATAACAGAATTTTCTGGGATAGCCACCTTGAACCTAAAAATGTCACTGGATGGTTCAAAATACAATCCTAATATGGATATCATCTTCCCACTGTCGTTAAATGATCGTTGTACTGGTTGAAGATCAGCTTCGTTGATATCATCCAAAAGATGGGGATGATTTGCAGACCACTTTCTTAGTTTAAATCCTGCAGATCTCAGAATTTCTATTAGTTCATTTCGCAGTATTAACGCTCCGTTAAGCGTACTTGAACCGCTGAGTGGTTGGATACTTGGCATGAAATTTATTTGCGATATAGTTAAATGAATGTGTTGCCAAAAATGGTGCGAATGCAGTACCATAGGTGACTGTCAGTAGTCTGTAGTGCTGCAATTGATGATCAGGTGATCTCGCCAAAGTATACGCTGGCAGTCAGTGTCCTCTTTTCGGACCATCACTTGACGGTGCATCTTTTCGATGTCCGCGCTCAAAACAAATTTGTGTTTTCTGAACCGTAACGAAATTTCAAACAGACCTTTCTGGACTGTTGGCCCCACCATTAACTCATCATTTAGGGACTGACCTGACGATGTTTTTTGGGAGCCATTAAATACAACTCGAAGCTTCGAACAATCCGAACTCTTAAAAACGCCATGATGTGGTAAGTAATATGGTTGAGTGCTAGGCTGGTCGATTTCGTGGCTTGGTATGGATTCCATGTGGCCTAGTCGCTCATATTCTCGCATAAAGGTCACATATTCTGTCTTCAATTGAACATTTGAACTTAATCGTTTTTCGAGTGTCTGCAATTGACGCAATGCAATATTGAAGGAATGAGCCAGATGAGGTGGAGTTCTCCTGAATGGTAAGGCAACTGTTATCCTTCCATTTTGGTTGCATTTTACAGTGGCTTTAAAATATTCAATGCATTTGGATTCTTCAGATGAATATTCGACTGTTTGTGGTATACTTTCACTTTCCCAGAACTGTCGTAATATCTTATCGATGTCGACTTCTTGTTGCTCCGTGATATACACCTGATTTGATGTAGTGGAAATGTCTTGCGACGATCTTCCGCCGGCCACGATCCAACCCGGTCGAGTATTTTGGAAGATAACGTTTTGTTCATCGCTCAAAACCTGTCCAGCATTCAATATTTCAAAGAAATAATCACTGCCTATAAGTAAGTCTACAGGACCTGGTTTTTCAAAGGTAGGATCAGCCAAACTAATTTCGTTACCACTTGGTATTTGCACTATCACTTGATTGGTTGATAGTTGTGAGGTCAGCTTGGTGACGATGAGGGGATCAATGTTGTAAGAGATTTCATGATTAATTCTCGATCTGATTGTAATATTGGTAATTCCCTTTGAGCAGCCCGCTTTCGACCCTCCAACGCCTTGTAAGGAGATTCTTGCATTCGCCTTGCTCAGATTTAGTCCATTCACGCACGATTCTTTTATGAGTGACCTGGTAGTGCCTGAGTCTAGTAAGCCTCGAACGGTATGCCAGTTGTTGTAACTATCTCGAATTTCAACCAACACGGTAGGTATTATTGCATTTGCACTGACAGCGTGACTGACCATAGCGCGATTGTGGTTTTCTCCTGAGAAGGCAATTAGGGTCGTGCTAGCGGATGGTTTGGTTTCTGCCGATGTACCTTGATTTACAGTTGGTAGCGAATGAACGAGGGTATGGTGTCTACGATGGCAAAGTTGGCATGTTCTTCTAGATCGGCACTGATAACCGCTATGGTCTTTTCCGAGGCAATTAATACATCGCTGCTTTTCCTTTAGGAATTGTTTTCGATCGTTGATGGTCATTGATTTGAACTTGGCACATTCAAAAAGACGATGTCGTTCAACGTTGCAAAGTGGACATGACGGTAATGATATTGAGTCAAAATGTAACACCTTAGACGAGTGATGTGATTTGGTGCCTTTCACACTGATCGGTTTCATCTCTATAAGTGCATCGACGCGGTTCAATAAAAAATCAAGAAATCCTTGCACTGTTGGAAAGTCTTCCTCTGCGGTTTTGTACCTCCAAGCCTTTTTGGTCTCATCATCAAGTCGATCAATTGCCATAAAAATGAGCCAGGGATCATGTGCCACGGCCTCCTTGCCTAACGCCTTTAAGCCTCTTACGACCTCATCTATGTTGCCATGCAACGCTACTAGCCTGGCAGCATTTGGTTTTGATATTTTTGGTTGCTCAAGAAACGATTTGATATGCGCTTCTACAATGGGTTTTGTCTAGTCATATCGTTTGACGAGTCGTTGAATAGCTTCGATGTAACTGGCGTCGTCTACTCGAAGATGACTGATTAAATTGTAGGCATTGCCTTTCAAAAGTCCCTTGAGGTACTTAAACTTCTGCGCCGGTGATAACGAAATATTCTCATGTACAATAGATGAAAATATGTCGTAGAACGATTGCCAGTCTTTGAGGTTACCATCGAATGTCGGCATTGTTAATGACGGTAGCTTGAAGTCTGAGGTTGGATTGACCGCGATACTGCTATCCAGTGGTGAATCATGAACACTTGGCTGGTGAAGTTCCGACGTAGCACGCATGAGCCCATGCAGCTTTGGTATGATTGAATAATAATGATCATCAACGATGTCCATTTCCGACAATACGGTTGAATCAAGATCAAATATGGCACTTTTATTTAATTTCTCCATAATTCACTTCACCGCTCACAATTAATTTCTAAGATCACGAGATTATAATACACGCGGTTGGTTAATTTAGTTTGATGCTATGTTTTATCAAAATGGCGAAATATTATTACACACGCGGTGATTGCTTTTGTTTTATAGATTTTATTAATAATTGCCGGTTAGCTTCAAATATCGGGCTCGAAGGACCATATAAATGTACGACTATTTTGTGTACACCGTGATTATAAAACAAAAGCTAATTTACCATTAAATTCTTTAACAGATTGCTCATTGTTCACTTAGTTTTCTATTTTCTAGGTGATGATCCTGAACAACATCTATGATTTGTGATGAGTGAAATCTGAACCGAATGACTGTGGAATCGAAGTTGAACACCAACTGTTTAAACCATATGAATAATTCCAACCACAGATCGGAATTCGAATTTTTCTTATTGAACAGTTTGGGGGCCTTGACCAGTTTTCAATTAAAGAAAACTTTATAATTTTCATTATAGAAGAGAAGTTAGTTATAGTTGCTGAGCTAGCTTTGCAAATTGCATTTAACAAACTATATTGAAGATAATAACAATAATAATAATATTTATTTGACACGTAATGATTTTGCTGATCTTATAAATTTAACTTATATGCACAGCGGAAGTCAGGAAATACATAACCAAACTTTCGCTGTACAGGTTCATTAACATACTTACTTTAGTAAGTTATACATATACCTGTTGAGCTTGCCTTAACAACACAAATGCATGAATTTTTATTTTAAGCGTCCTACGTAATAAACAATAACATAAAATCCAGACTAAAAATTAATATTTCTGTTTAATATGGATTTTGTATATTTTACACTAATACATTCTCAACTATTTAGGATTAGGAAATTTTTCACAACTCTGGCTAGAAACGTGAATTTTTTTCTAAAATAGTTTTAAAAATATTTAAACAGTTTTAAGAAATAGTTCACGCCAACAATATTTTGAATATTAAAGCATTTAGCATCTAAATTAAATTAGCAATAAAACTTGTTGTATTTAAATTGTAATTAAATTGTTATTGGCACAACTGAAAACTTAAGATTTTAACATACATTTAGAAGTTTGAGTGATTTTTTGGTCAACTTTCCCATTAATTAGAGATCTTGTGAAATTTGGTGCAACTCAGTGAATCAGGAGTAGTGGTTATGTCGCTCCAATTAACAAGAAAAAATTATAAAACTAAAATTTTAATTTAAGTGTTATAAAAATACAAGTTCCTTATTATTTTCTATTGCACAGAACGTTTTTTCGGAGACAACGGAGCTATCCAATTTCCAGAAAATTCTGTTCCTATTACACATAAAAATTCTAAAATTCGGATTTTCCACGACACATTGCACATACAAAACGGTTTTGATTGATTTATTTTCCCCGTAGACAAAATTCTCATTTTATTTATTTTTCAAATTTTCCGCTAATTCATTGAGCCGGTAATGATATTTATATTACGCACGCATTAAAAGAAAAATGTATAAGAGCTTTTTCCGCACCAACAACAAAGTGTAATGGAAAACCATAACTTTTTATACGTTTATTCCATCATTTCAACTTTTAAATCTTAATTTTTTTTTATATGTATGTATATAAATAATTTGGGTGTGTGTGTGTTTAATGCTATAAAGCTCTCTAGATACAATATCGCAAGTTAACACAAATCAAATGAAAACATTTTTCGATTCGTTTCGACTTCCGCGTGTAATAATATACATCGTGGCGAATTTTCGGAAGGAAATGCGTGAAATATAAATTAAAAGATTTTCCGCCTCGTTTAAATATAATTTCCAATCCATCTTCAACAATATATTTTTAGGTTGTTTGTTTTGCCTGTTGTTAAATACATATAATACACCTACTCGTACATAGGACGCATACATTTACAAAAAAAAAAAAAAAAAGATTCTGGATTTCGATTCGTATAAATAAAATATTAACATTTTTAGGAAAATTTTAACGGCAATTAAAAAAAGATTAATATTTATGTTAAATAAAATTAAGCACAGAGTGGTTGGATGACATGAGAAAAATCTAAACGGAAAATAAAAAGTTTGTCGCCAAACTTTTTTTTTTTGTTTTCCATTCTATACACGAGCTTTTAATTTTTTATTTTTTCGTTTTGTACTTTCGTTTGTTGTTGAGGAAATGAAATATTATACAAAAAAACGTAAATTGATTAAAATTGATTACCTCCACCCGAAACAAAATTTTCACTGGCTGGATGAAAAAAATAAATAAAAGTTTTCCCAGATTTTTCGCAAAAATTAATTTAAATGGAAATTTATTTAACGAACAAAGAGTTTTTTTAGAAAATTGTGTTATTTGAATAAATTTTGCTGTCGAAAGTTTACGAAAAGGTGGATTAACCATTGGATTAACAATTTGAATTATAATAAAAAAGCGAGGGGAAATGATTTGTGTTTAAAGTGGAGCTTCCTATATATGGTTCACCGTAATTCATGTTTTCCTCTCGAGCAGCAACTCAAATTTGATTAATATTGGCAGAAGATAATTGAAATTTTTAATAAGCTCCAGTAGGTCGGATTTAATGTAATTCACCGTGGTTTACGTTTGTGAGCAATATCTCTATTTGCAATTATGGCAGTAGGTCTCCTTGAAAACTAAGACCCATGTCGTATAAAGGTCGACCATTGCTTAATCTAACAAAAAATATGAGTGCCAGATATTTATGAGCTTTCGAAATCTTCAAGCAAAAAATGTTGGTCACGTCCAGTTGAAAGTATTGGCATCTGCGGAAATCTTACAGAATCTGCCACTGCGCTAAATAAGGTACAAATGTTCAGGAATTGGAGCAATCATAGTTCGGTAACCATGTCTTTATTGACATTTTTTGGTCAGTTGATGTTTAATGTAAATTCATCCGTAATCAAATAATACGTACACATGACATATCTAACGCCATCAAGACTAATTCAGACTAAATGGTTTATGATTCGATCCAAATTGAACCACATCTTTCACCGAACGTTCTTAGTATTAAAACACTAACTAAAACTAATTAAAAAGTTTATCGGCAGAAGGACGGCGTAATCCAAAAATTATTGTAGGCCGCATTTGGATGCCGCAGCGAGTGAAGCAGCGGCCAAGAAAAGCTAAAATAAACTTTGTGTTGCTTTATTTTTTATAATTTCTATTTTCGGTGATATTAACGAGAATTTGATTTATAGGATGACATCAAAGAGATGCGTAAGGTTTGATTCAAATTATGAAAAGCTCTGGTCCACATCAGACTAAAAGTCTCGAAAATTAATTTAACCTCGAAGCAGGCGAGTACATATACAAAAAGAGGTCATGATTCCGACAAAGTATACTATTGCAAGTGATAATTCCAGACAAGTGAATGAAAAAGATGCAGCGATCATCAAATCAACGGCATTGACCGCCGTAACAGTATTTTTTCAAAATTGTAAAGATATTCGACACACCTTCATTAAATGTCAAATGAAGAAAACTCTCGCTTTCGAAAACTTACGAGAACTCTCGCTTTTTTTTTCATTTTATACACGAGCTTTTAATTTTTTATTTTTTCATTTTGTCCGATTTGTGTTTTGCTTAGGCTGTAAAACAACCCTCACCAAATTTAGGTAAACTGTACCTCGTCTGTATTGCAAAAGTCGCATTGGAGATAAAGTTATGTTTTGGACGGTTCAATGAACAAAGTTTTAAGTTTTTTTACCTTGCCTATGATCAGAAGTATAATTAGCTATAGATTTTTGCAGAAAATTTGGAATACATCCACAGATCAATCAACAGAAAAAATCAATCAAAATTTAGATGGTCACCTAGTGGAATTATTCTTTATTGGATATAAAATTTATACCCTGTGTTCAAGAACCAAGAGATATTTTTTTGTGAAAGTACGTTGGTACATTTTTTAATTATCTAGATGATTAAAAACAATAAAAATTTCGATAAAAACTGTGGGGCGTAGTATGTGGTATTGGGCGTAGTGTTGAAATATTAAAAACAAATGTTTCATTTGCAATCCTAATTTCTCTCTCTCTTTCTCTCTCTCTCTCTCTCTTTCTCTCTAGCTTTCAACATCCCATGAAGGGATTTGACTCTCTGCACTATAGTTCTCTCCTCCATCCGTCTCGATCCATCGATCTAGGCCTCCAGTTTCGACATCGAGGTCGGCGGTCTTCCTGTTCATGGAACAGTTTATTAATAATCCGTTGTTGTGAGGACCTTGCAACGTGACCAACCTATTTAACTCGATTGGATTTGATGAATTCAAAGATATCGCTACGTCCGAGAAGTTGTTTTATTTCGTGATTGGACCAAAGATTGAACGAATAACCTTCCATTCGAAGATAGATAACAATCTACAATCGTTAGCGGTCATGGTCCAACTCTCGCTTCCGAAAGCCAGCATAGGTTTTATGAGTGCTTCATAAAGTGCGAGCTTACACGACCGAGTGTAGAAAACTCGTTGTCTAGCAGAGCCAGAGGCAGCGAGAGTCCGAGAGAGGACATTATCCACGTTTGCTGCCAGCTTTCCATTCCCTTTTTTGATGGCTGTACTTTATGGGTGGAAGTTTTTAGTGAGATTCCTGGCTTTCGCAAAGCGGTTTCTTAAATTTCCTAATTCCGCTTGATAGCTGATGTTTTCGATACATGATCTCATCTGATCACGCTTCTTTTGTTGTGGTTCAAATGTTTAAAATTCAATAATTACTTCGATTATTTTTTTATAGGTTAAAACATATATCCTCCAACGATAAAATGGGCCAAAATTGTTGAAAATGAAAGGACCGTTATTGAAAAACTACGAAAATATTGTTCATTTTTTAATGTTAGACACTCCATACTGATATTGATGGCCAAGTTTAAAGAGCCCAGGATAATTAAAGATGCTAGAAGACCCGGTAAAAGACTGTAGCCGATAGTGCAGCACAGAACCCAGAAGCCTCTACCCGTCGACGTTGTGGCTCATAGTAAATTTCAGGCACATCACTACAACGAGTTCTGAAGCTTCGTGCTACTGGGGAACTTATAATCCACAAAGTTTTTTTCAACCGCCTCTGGATATACCTAAAGCTACTGAGTGGTGTTCCCACAAAACTATTGGGCCTTATTATTTTGAGGAGAAAGTTCATCAGGGTACGGTTAACAGCGCCCAATATTTGGAAATTATACAAAATTATTTTTTGCCAGAAATATGAGTACAAGTGATCAATCGTGGTTTAAACGTCACGGCTCCTGAAAAAATAGCATATGAACAAAATTATGAGCCACCCAGTACTTCATTCTAAATTATTTATTATTTAATATTAATTTCCATTTGCTATTTTATTAAAATTAATATTATGCTAAAAGAAAATTTAAAGAAAATTAAATATTATTGTCTCACCGTGATAAGAGAAAGTTCGAGTGCGACTACCATTCCTCCATCTACGGATACAATAAATATTAAGACGAAATGTTTTTGCAAAATGATATTGTTGTGGAACAATACGGAGGAGCTTTTTATTTTTCTGTATGACGTACGCTCCTTCGTTCGCTCATTATAAAGGAAAATGATTTTCATTATAACCGATTTTGTGTTTTTTTGCTCCTAGTTTTAATTTTCGTTTGTTTTGTTAATTAATATGCTTGATAAAGCTTTCATTTGTTATTATTTTTGTTGGTGTTGTTGTTGTTGTTGTTGTTGTTGTTGTTGTGCTTTGTATCGTTATATTATTTATTTATTTTATGTCTGTGTATTTGTGTTGATTAATCTAATTAAAATAAATTATTTTGTAGAGAAAAACTAGGTATGTACTTTATGGTAGGTAGGTTGGTAGGTAGGTCGCTCTGCGCTCCAGATTAAATACATAACATACGAAACTAGGGTAGTTTGAGATGAAATTATGGAATAATTTATGAGTTTATATAAGTTGTCGTTATCAAAATGATAATGAGCTTTAGATGTATATGTGTAGTGAAAATAATTGAATTTTTTTGTTCTCTTGTGTTTTGTTTTTCACGTATAAGCTCTCTGTTTTTAAGTATGGTGTACTCGTATAGCGTATATAGTGAAAAATATGTTTATCATGCTAAAAAAGCCTATAAAAAATAATTGCCATAATTCTGTGTTATATACATTATTATGACGGGCGCTTTAGCTCAATGAATATATGAAACGAAAATATGAAGTGCCGATGTAACGGCGATACATATAATACCATTTGTATAGTGACTCTTGAAAATAGTTTTTGTTGAGTTTAATACAGTCTTAAGATCATTTTTAATTAAACATATTGGATGATTATTACAACTCCTAGAAATTCATATTTTCATTACACATATTTTTGAAACGACAATACATTAAATACAGGCGGCCCATTTTTGTATGGAGGAGATCTCATATCTTTTTTTCTATCGGGCTCAGAGCTAAAAATATTTGTTTTTATTAGAAATGACCTTACGCAAATTTTCAGGTTCATCGGACCACATTTAGGGGTCTCTCAAATTGGTTTTTTGCAAAAAAAAACACTACAACGACGCTTAGTGACGTTTTCTCCTCTCTATCACTTCAGCTCGTTTAAGTAATGCCGGGTTAGTATTTTCTAATTATTTTTGAGTATGACGAATCCAACGAAATGATAAGAAAGCTGGTTGACCTAGTAGAAAATTTGTTTTCAGGCTGTTTCAAAAAAATTAAAACTTGTGAGTTCCGCCTAATTTTAGAAAATATAAGTTCATGTTTGACTAAATTTCACTATTTGTGTCTACAGAGCAAAGAATTACGAAAAAGAGACATTGCACGTCAACATAACTAAAAAATTAACAATTTTATAGTTGAAAAACGCATTAAAGGTCGTTTTGCCGAGAAATACGCATCTGCGAGAACAAATCGATTTCAGTGGATTTGTACTTATTAAGTGCATTTCTGTGCAATTAAACTCACGAACTCTTATTTTATGTGTACGCCTAGTTTTATGATATTATATTCCGATGACAGATTCCGATGTGAAATTCCCAATGGGCCACAACGTCGACGGCCAGAGGCTTCTGGTTTCTCTGCTACACTATCGACTACAGCCGTTTACCGGGTCTTCTAGCAACTCTAATTATCCTGGGCTCTTCAAACTTGGGCATCAATATCAGTATGGGGTGTTTAACATTAAAAAATGAACAATATTTTCGTAGAATTAAATAACGATGCTTTCATTTTCAAGGTAAAAAACAACACTTTTGGCCCATTTTATCGTTGCGCCATCATAGAGATCATGTATCGAAAACATCAGCTTTCAAGCAGAATTAGGAGATTCAAGAGACCGCTTTGCAAAAGCCAGGAATCTCACTAAAGACTTCCACCCATGAAGTATAGCCATCAAAAACGGGAAGGGAAAGCTTTTGCTCCCGTTGATAATGTCCTCTCAGTATTGAAATTTCGCGCTGTATATTTAAGAAATCAGGCCAATTTTGAAATTCTTGGATATGCATATGATATCGTGCTTCTTGGCCGAAGACCTAGCGAAATAAGCACAGTTTTATACCGCTCGAAGTAAACAGTAGTAAAACCAGTAGGATCAGTTTAGTTTAAACAATGGCTATTCTTTTAGAAGTTGAACCAGCATCGTCTTTATTCAAATAATAAAATAAGTTTTATAAACTATTAATTGATTTTTAAATTTGAAAATTTCATTAGTTTTCCTAGAAGTTTCTGATATAGTTTTGGTGGCTAATAATCATGGAAAATAAGTTTTGTCACTTAGTATTTTTAATTTCGTATCTGATATTTTTCGTTGTATAATTTCGTAGGTGAATCTATTGAAAATCTACAAAAAGATAATCTTCCAACGAATCGAACCGTAATTAGCACTGTCGGAAAAGAGAAGTATTATTAAAAAAATCATTAAATTGCATGACACATATCGGAAGCGTAAAAGAGAAGTTTTCTTGCAAGATGGATGAAAACTCACCATCAACACCGACATTAGTCATGGACTTAATATTGAAAAAACAGAAGACCCGTCTAAGTCGTGGTTTCTCGAGCAACAACGAAATATTAATGCTTTTAACATTCGTTCAAATTCCACATTGGCAATTAATGATCCACCCTCAACAAGTAGATCTCAAGAAACAGATATATAAATTAATAATTTCGGACACCAGCTCATTTAGATCGTCTTCTAGCGGCAGTGAATATCAAGCACCAGTAGAAAAGAAAT